>JAHBCN010017406.1:0-18326 GCA_019359885.1 Listronotus oregonensis
TTTTTTCGTTTTTGAGTTATCCATCATTAAACTTAAAAGTCAAAGAAACCTCATTTTCACTATTCATTCTTCTTTTTTCACACAATTCTTGATTTTTACACTAAATTGACACATAATATTTTATATCTTAACACGCCAGAGTTAAGATATAAAGTGAGAGGTCGGTAGACACCTTCTTAGGTGGATAGAAACTTATATCAAAAATTGTTCACAGTATGTCTCTGTCCAGATATTCTGTTCAAAACCATTCATTATTACTTCCGGTGTATCCCAAGGGTCACACTTGAGACCGTTACTTTTCGTCATTTACCTTAATAATATAAAATCTCTTTTTCAGCACTGTAACTACTTATACTCCAATCATTATAGCCAAATAAAAATTCATTTTTGTAATTAATGTAAACAGATATCTGACTGCGCCATGACTTCCGGAATAACCTGTATATTACTAAAATCAAAAATGCAATCAATTTTTTTTTCGGTTAATATTTTAAAACAAAAATTATTTATAAAAAGGCCTTTTTTCGTTTTTTATTTTTTTTTTTAATATAACAGAAAGTACTGGCTATATCACTTTACTAAAAAAAGACCGTTTGTAAAAAATTTAAAAAAAACCAAAACAAAATTTTTTTTAAAAAACCCCCGATTTGACCATTTTTCCCCAAAAAAACCCAAAAAAACGTTTAAAAAAAAACCCTTTTTTATCAAAAATTCGTATCTTATTAAATTTTTTTTATATTAGAAGCTAATTTTTTGAGAAATGATAGTCAATAACATACAGGGTGTTACTTAATGGTATGTCATAATTTGAAGGAGGCATTCCTGGATCGATTTTAGGTCAAAAAGTTCAAAAAAAAGGGGGCCCTAAAATGCTTAGTTATTAAAAAAAGGGTGTTAAATTTTTTTTTATTTTCTTTTTTTAATATTTTTTTCAAAGACGGTTTAAATATTGAACTGAATTTTGGCACAGGATATTATGGCATAAAAACACACTTTTTCAGATGTTCTTTAAATTTTTTTTTTGCAACCGGGGGTAGCTATGACGAATTTTCAAAACAATTTTACAAAAAAATACTACGCCATTGATTGGGGAAAAAAAATTATGGTTTTATAATAATTATCAATCAATTATAAACAAAAAACCCTTTTTCATTTTTGCCGTAAAACTTACCGTTTGGGAGAAATCTTAATTAAAAAAAAATGTCTTATGTACCCAAATTGCATCTTGAAAAATTTTATTGAAATAAATCAAGTTAGCTTGCTCGTTGCCAGCGATTGTTGTTTTTTTGTTGTAAAATTATGACACTGACGTTAATTATCTTTTTTGGATTGTTTTAAAATTTTTTATTTTCAATTTTAAATACATTTTTCAAATATTTATTTTTAAGCTATTTTCAAAACTAGTAAAAAAAAAAGCAATAACAATTAAATACAAACATACATAATTTACAAAAAATGTTGGAAATGACCCCCCTCGCCTCTATGCAGGCTTCTGCTCTTCTTCTCATTGAATTACAAACCCCTTTTAAAAAAATTCCATGCGTTTTTGGGGATAGTTTCACATCCGTCAATAATTCTATTTCTGAGTTTTTTTTAATGCAAATTGGTTATGATAAACAAATTTTTTTTGGGTGTCCCCACAAATAAAAATCTAGGCTGTTCAGGTGGGGATCTAGGTGGCCAAAATTGTGGTCCTCCACGGCCTATCCAATGATTTTGGAGGCTCTATTTAAATGCTCACGAGCCAATATGAAAAAAATGGGCGGGAGCGCCATCATGCATAAACCAAAGTTGTTGCCGTAACTGAAGAGGAACATTTTCAAGAAGAAAAGGGAAAAAATCTTTTGGGGGAGAAAATTACAATAATCCTGTCCGTTAAGGCGTCCGTAAAATGGTCCAATGGTCCAATTAAATGGTCGGATACGATACCGATCCAAACGTTCAGGAAAATTGTTCCTGAAAAAAATGTCTCTTAATCGCATGAGGGTTTTCCTGGGCCCAGTAATGATTGTTTGGGGGAAATTGGTTTTGCATTTCTTTTAAAAAATTTTCTTCGTCCGTAAACAATATTTTGGCATCAAAAAAAGGATTTTCTGTTACTTTTTGGGGGTACCATCTACAAAATTGCGTACGTGGTTCATAATCTCTAGGAAGCAATGCCCGGGGAACCTTTGTATGTGAAAAGGATATAACAAAGAATCTCTTAAAAAATCCCCCACCGTCTTGTAGCAGATGTTTAATGCCATACCTATTTTTCGCGTACTTGTACAGGACGGGCCCCCCCTCCCAAAAGTACGGGGCCTTCCCCCCGGGAAAAATTAGCTTTAAAAAAGCCAGATTCAGTCAGACGACGATGAATGTTTATAAATGTTGTCTATCTGGGAGAGGGGTTTGGATACCTTTCTTGATAAAAAACCGCGCCTCCACAGCATTACCAACTGGGGGCCCTAAAAAAGGGAAAGGATTTGTGTCATTTCCAAATTAGAATAATTTACCATTTTTTTTAACTAGCAAAATGCACGTTTTAAGATCGACGGAGAAATAAATACAAAAAAGGGGAAGAATGATAATTAACGTCAGTGTCATAATGTTTACAAAAACAAAACAACAATCGCTGGCAACGAGCAAAGCTAACTTGATTTATTTCAATAATAATTTTTCAAGATGCAATTTGGGTACATAAGACATTTTTTTAATTAACGATTTCTCCCAAACGGTAAGTTTTACGGCAAAAAAAAAAGAGGGATTTTTTTTTTTAATTGATTGATAATTATTATAAAACCATAATTTTTTTTTTCCCCAATCAATGGCGTAGTATTTTTTTTTTTAAAAATTTTTTTGAAAATTGTCATAGCTACGCCACTGGTTGCAAAAAAAAAAAATTTAAAGAACATCTGAAAAGTTGTTTTTATGCCATAATATCCTGTGCCAAAATTCAGTTCAATATCTCAAACCGTCTTTGAAAAAAATATTTAAAAAAAAGAAAATAAAATAAAACTTTAACACCCTGTATCTTAATAACTAAGCATTTTAGGGCCCACGTTTATATGAACTTTTCGACTTAAAAAAGATCCAGGAATGCCCCCCTTTTTAAATTTTGGCATACCATTAATAACACCCTGTATACTTTGAACTGCCGGGGGGATAAAAATTGTCGCATTATTAGTTTTTATTCAATCGCACTATAAACAAATTAGGCCCTTATTTTGCAAGTGGCGTGAATATTAGGCAAATGGTCCGATTCAAATTTTTAAAACGGCTTTGAGAATAAAAGCTACAAATTGTATATCTCACATTTTTATATAAGTTTAAAAAACATTGTTAAAAATGCTTGTGAACCTAGCGCGTCGACCAAAATTCGCTACTGTGACGTACTGAGTCGACCGTGGAGGGGGCACCGCACCCGATCCCCAGCCCATGGCACAATGAATACAAGGTAGGATCACCAGCGATCCAAAATCGGTTCGCTTTGCGCAATGACGTAGCAATGTGACTTCGTGCCAAAATTTAAATAGAAAGCCTGCAATCTTTGTGAATTTTTTACCATTTTTAAATATTAGGCTTATTTTAAAGATATGGGCTTTTAATATAACAAATTATCTTAAACTTCAACTAGTTTTAGAGCTCCAAAACTGCCGAAAGGCAAAGTAAACGGCTAAACAAATTGATAAAAATACCACTATAAACATACGGCTTCAACTTAATTTAAAACAAATTTTGGCGAGAAGCGGTAACGTAAAAGAAGGTGTTATGACGTCAGTATTACGTCATTTCAATCGATAGGTCAAGTGTCAAATTAAAATAATGGAGGATTCGCTGCTTTTCCATTGTTTTGGTGCTTGTGATGTCTTTTTTCTATGGTTTAACGACTATTGGATTACAAATTTTTCGATTTAATCAGTTAATTTCCTAATGAATGAATATGTACAATTATATTTAAATCATAGAGAAAAAGATTTACTTGTTAAACTTGACTTGGAAATAGCTAATATCTTATTGAATGGAAAGTTTGGTTTTTACGAGATCTTATCTTTTGACTTATTACTTGACTTCTAAAGACCTTTACTTTTTGGGGAAAACTTAAAAGCTATTAAATGATTAAGGAAATTAACACGCGTGACATACGTTTTCTTTTTTTAGGATATGCGGGTTAAGCACGGTTAGAATATTGGGCGAAAGAACTGAAGAACGTTTTTAATTGCATCGATGGATTCAGCGCATTAAGCGCTAATTCATTAAACCGCTTTTAAACTACCACTAGAGAGTCCAATGGATTCCATCAAAGCGTTTTTATAAAATACTTGAGCAAAAAAATATGAATAAATACGGAAGAGAAACACAACAATCAGCTGAGCATTGACAGTTGCAGAACAAACAGCGAAGCGTTTTTAAACATTTCGTTTTAATTCGTTTCATCAGAACTTCTCATGACGTCATTTGACGTTCAGCGCATAAATTTAGCGTGTAAGGCGTGTTGTTAAATCCATCAGATGGTTTAGCGCTGAAATCTATCATGACGTCACACTGGATTACCGCTAGTTTTATCCTTGTCCATATACTACTTAAACAACGGCCATCTTTCTTTAGCACTTTTCCATCAATTAATTTAAAAACGGCTTGATATAACAGCGATTAGTGCGCACGATTCATCGATGAATTTAACAACACGCCTGTACTTTTTATCGATGGAGTAAAAAATTTGCCCCTTCTTTCAACTAGTAGTTCAAAAGGGTATGTCACGAAAAAATCCGTTTAGTCACATTACTACGTAATAAAACGTAAAAAAACGTAGGTGGTAGAGGAGCTTTCCTCGCCTGAGGCGGTACCACCCCTCTTGCCCTTTAAAGGACTCGTGAAGTTTACGTTTCGAGTTCTGGGCGGTGAGTCAGTTTTCCTTCTTCCTCCTCCTTCTTTCTCTTTTAGTTTTCCTTCTTCCTCTTCTTTCTTTTTCTTTTCCTTTTTTTTTTTCCACTCTACTAAAATTTGGAAATAATGATGATGGCACACCCGAACGTAAAGTTATCCGGAGGTAAAATACCCCTCCATTCGGTTCTCCGGGCGAGGGGTACATTTGGGGGGCCACCATCGAAAAGTCTGATATCGTTTACAAATATATGTGGGCTTAACTCTAACGTGAACTTGTTCACCATTATCTTCAATCCTCCAAACCCCACATACTATTTCTACCGAAACCCAAATAAGTCCCAAAACAGCAACCAACCACCTCCTTTTCCAGGTTATGAACTCATTTCATCTTTTCGACCCCATGGCGGCGTTTGGCTTACATTCGCAACGACCTGGCTTGTGTTAGGGTTTCTAACCTCGAATCGGGTAGGCCTGATATTCTTTGGCTTAAACTTCTTTCAGATCTTCTACTAAATTCATCTGCTGTATATACCGGTCTCCGTCTGACAATTCCTACAACGAGTTCTTTGATTTCCTTTCAATAAAGATCGACAATATTATTTCCCAGTTTGCATTGACCGAAGTAATCGTCCTCGGGGATTTTAATGTTCATAATAAGGATTGGCTAGGCTCCACAAAACTGATACAAAGGCAGAGCAGCAGAAAATTTCGCAATCAGCAACTCGCTCACCAATCTAATTATGGAACCTACCTACTTTCCTAGGGTTCCCACCCATAATTCTAACCCCTAGATCTCTTTCTTACTTCCACCCCCGAACTCTATCAAGCATCAGTAACTGCTCCCCTTGGTCGCTCTGACCATGGTTTGGTCACCGTATCATACCCACTCATTTTGAGGCAACGAAAGCATGCCGCCAGAACCGTCTGGCACTACAATTCGGCCGACTGGGATGGTCTAAGAGATTTCTTTGCCAGCTACCCTTGGAATCCTACCTGCTTTTCTACTCACGATCCTTCAGAAATATGTAAACAAATTACCGAAACAATTCAACTAGGCATTGAGACCTATATTCCCCACACTAAAAGAACCCCATAACTTAAATCACAAACCGTGGTTTTCTAAATCCTGTGACAAAGCCAGACTTTTTAAAACTTCAAGCCCACAAAAGTTTCTTCAAAACCCCAGTCCCGAAAATCGACAGGCTAGCATCATAGCAAGAAATCAGTATAATCAGACCATCTCAGATGCAAAAGACCGTTTTAACAATCGAATAAAAGATAAAGTTCTCTCTTGCTCAAATGGCAGTAAAGCTTTTTGGTCCTTTGCCAAAAATATTAGTCAGAACTTTTGCACAAATTTATTTTCCACCCCTAATCTCTGAAGATGGAATTGTCTCTACCTCCAAAGGAAAAGCCGAACTATTTCCAAACAATTTGCTGCCAATTCTACGCTTGATTCTCCTATTAATCTTCCTCTTCCAACAGTTGTCCCTGTTTCTCATAAAATCTCCGATATAATTTTTAAAGTCAAACAGATCAAGCGTATTCTTTTCTTCTCTAATACTAAAAAATCGTCTGGGCTGGATGGCATACCAGCAATCGTCTTAAAAAATGTGCTTCCGAGTTTCACATCTTAAGGCGCCTCTTTCAAATCTCTTACGACACGGGCATTTTCCCAGAGAGTTGGAAAGCTGCACGAGTGCAACCTGTCCCCAAAAAAGGATCCAAAAGTCTCCCTTCTAACTATAGACCTATATCTCTTCTTTCAGTTGTTTGCAAGGTAATGGAAAAATTCATTAATTCCCAAATCTTAAAGTATCTGGAAAAACATAAGATCTTACATGATAGACAATATGGATTCCGTCACAGTAGATCAACAGCTGATCATCTTTCCTTTGTCTCACACAACTGGAACAAGTCCCTTGAGTTTCTTGGTGAATCCCAGATCGTTGCTCTTGACATATCCAAAGCTTTCGATCAGGTCTGGCATGATGGGCTTCTTAACAAACTTCCTTCTTACGGTCTTTCACCTAAGCTTTGCTCTTGGCTTTCCAGTTTCCTTTCTAATCGACGTATATCAGTTAGTGTAGATGGTCATTCCTCCAGCTTCTACCAAATTAATGCTGGGGTGCCCCAGGGCTCAGTGCTGGCACCCACGCTGTTTCTTCTACACATTAACGATCTTCTCTCTTCCACAATCAATCCCATTTATAGTTTTGCTGACGATAGTACCCTCCACTCTAGTATTCAATTTCTTAAACCACCGTGTATTTCTGATTTTGAAAACAAGCGCAGGTCAATGCAGATATCTCTTTCACAAGACCTCAAACTTATCTTGGATTGGGGCGCCAAAAATCGTGTTCAGTTTAATGCCTCAAAAACACAGTCATGTTCTCTGGCGCGAAAAAAGTCTGCGAATGCTCATCCCTAACATATGAGTGGCCAAGTTCTGCAGAACAAATAGTCGTTTAATCTAGTCGGCGTTACTTTTGAGAATAACCTCAACTGGCACAAACACATTTCATCCATAGCTTCGGCAGCTTCAAAAAAGATTGGATTCCTCTTTCGAGCCAGAAAATATTTCTCTTCTTCCAATCTGTACACTCTGTATGTATCCCAAATCAGACCCTCTTTGGAATATTGTTCTCATGTCTGGGGAATGGCGTCCCCTACAACACTTAGCATTCTGGACTCCATTCAAAGAAGAGCCGTTCGTCTTATTAATGATCCAACGCTCACAGAAAGGCTTCCTCTTCTTGCCCATCGTCGAGCTGTAGGGGATCTGTCGCTCTTCTATAGGTACTTTCACGGCTTCTGCTCAGAGGAATTGGCCAGTATTATTCCTTCTCTGGCAGCTCCCAACAGAGCAACACGTAGTGCAACTTTATGCATCCTTTTACAGTTCAATTAGAGAGGCCCCGAACTTCCCGCTTTCTTCGTTCCTTCATCCCTAGAGTGTCAAGACTATGGAACCTGCTGCCCGCAGAAGTTTTTCCTTCTCCTCCCAATCTCCAAAAATTTAAGTCCCGTGTGAACAAACTCCCTCTCACCACACTGAAGACACCCACGGTACGTTAGTACTTAGGCATCAGCCTTCGTGGACTGTCCCAAGATAAAAAAAAAATAACCCGGCTATCACGCGACAAACGTCATGCGCAAGATCCTACCTTGTATTCATTGTGCCATGCCCACAGCCCGTCTCTCGCTTTTCCTTCGCTACTGGAGGCCCCCTCCACGGTCGACTCAGTATGTCTCGATCGAGAATTTTCTCTCGACGCGCTAGGTTCACAAGCATTTTTAACAATGTTCTCCAAACTTATATGAAAATGTGAGATATACAATTTGTAGCTTTTAATCTCAAGTTTCAAGGCCGTTTTAAAAATTTAAATCGGACCATTTGCCTAATATTCACGGCACTTGCAAGATATAGTGCGATTGATTAAAAACTATTGATGCGACAATTTTCCTCTTTCGGCAGCTTAAAGTATTTATGCAGAATAATAAGGAAAAGTAATATGTGTGCTGATCAAATAAATTATTTTTTAATGTCATTATCTCAAATAAAAGCTATAATAAAATATAGTTAAATCCATATAGGTGATTTCCTGTACTTTTCCTTCTGTATTCTTTTGATTTTTTTGAATGGGTTTTTAAACGTTTTTAAAATTTAAAAAAATGCCTACTATCGTAGATAAGCTTCTTTATTTTTTTACATAAACAAATTAAAAAAAGAAATATTTATCGTCTTTGTATTAATTTAGAAATAGGTCCAAAAATTAAAGAACGTCGATAAATCCAAAACGATGCCACACAGACCCATACTGATACAAATTGTTAAACTCGTCTTCGGAAGCGCTCTCCAAATTTATAATATTATATAGGGTGTTTTATTTAAAGTAAGGAAGTAAACATCGGCGGCCAACACAATGAAGACCCTGTGTATGTGAAAGTGGATTTAATCAACAGCATAAATTAATTCAAGAAACTTTTGTCCCAACTTTTTTTCTCGAGACTCTGCAGTTTCTGAGAAAATGTATAGGACCCTAATAAATTGCCCACCCTGTACAATATTTGGGTTTTTATATTCTCTACACCACTTTTCAAAAGATAGTACTTTTGGCTTATAGTTAAATTTTAGGTACCAAAAAAATCTCTGTAAACTGTGCGTAATTTAATAAAAGTATCCTAAACAATTTTAATAAAAAACCGCTTATTTTTTTTTAATATAAAATTTTACATAAATATTACAATTATAATAAATGAGATATGTTTATTTCAATAAAAAACATTATAACAACCAACAATTCCACTTATCGAAAGTCGGAAAATATTTGATGATTGATTTAAATTGTTTAATTAATTTTAATTAATTATCAATAAATAACCCCTTGTTAAAGATAATTGATTTATTATTAAACGAAATAGATAGATAGTTAGGGTTATTATTAATATATTTTAAATAAATTTGTAATAAGTCAATATTAAACAAAATTAAATTAATTGGGGATGCGGTGTGTGGCAATAGAATATATTTTATTTAAAAAGGTAAACTTATTTTAGTAACTATATTTTTTTATTAAAGTAATTAAACTTTTAAATATTACTTGAATAATTTATGCCTACCGATGACGTAATTTATTAGAAATCCTTTTGTGAAAAAAAAACTGAATAAAAATTATTGAAAATAGCGGATCATCATAAATAACACACATTACTTAACTAAGTAAAACGACTCTAAAATTGTAAGTAGAAACAATAAATCCGCTACTGAAATTTTTATATCAGATCCCATTAAATTCACTAGTTTACCTTTTACTATCATGTTAAAGACAACTGCAAGTAGTGAGAGTCTTACCCCAGAAATACAAACCCATTTTTTTACCTGTAATCTACAAACCGGGGTAAATATTTACCCTACGGGATTTTTGCTCTTTAAATTGTTCCGAAAGCAGTAATCTGACTTATAAATACTCGATTTTTTTCTTTTTTTATGTCCAATAGAATGGTAAAGAGCAAATTTAATTTCATCAAGATTTAGTTGGTTAATAATTGATTCTGAAAAACAGTTAAACCGTTAGGAACAAAACCTTTATTGCTGCCTGCGTGTAATATAATTACTCGTTTTCCGCGAGAACAGGGCCCCTTTAGTGTACACTTATTACTATTATCCACCCAACCATATTTAACAGGATCATGTGTGTCGAACCAAGTTTCGTCCAGGTACACTATCTCCCTTTTTGATTGGCGATATTCCTTAATTTTACGTAAATATTCTTGCCGCCATGCTACGATACGAGACGATTCCATTATAACCATCCTTTGGTTTAATTTTTTGTACTTGAAGCCGCAATCTAGCAAAATATTATGCAAGGTGTCCAAAGATTTATATTCATAATCTGGATAATCCCGAAACTTATCCTGAATCATTTCTAATGTTGGGACTTTGTTTTCTTCGTCCAAAACCCCATGAGACCAGTTAGGCATATATTACGAGTCATAGAACAAAACAGACCCTTAGCGGCAATAAATTTAATTATTTTTGTATTGCAATAATTGATTTAATAATATAATAAGTTTTGAAAAATAAAAGTTTATTTGGATAGAAACAAGAAGTTTCAATTTTTTTCTCAAAACTTATGTAACAGGGGTTAGTCATTTTAATCCTCAAAGTATTCCGAATAATTTAATATGTTACACGATTGTCCTTCTCTATCATTTGTCAAACAGTAGCTATGTTTCATTCAGTGACAGCAGAAACTGACCACCCCTAACACAATTCGTCATTCAAAAAGTTCTTTTAAACTTAAATTCTATAAACCAGTTGTACAGATTCCTCGAACTTGGGTCCTCATCACCAAGAGCAGGCCAATATCTTTAAATGCACGGCTTTGGACACAAACCACTTTTAACATCATATTAAATCATAGCGAGAAAGTTTTTGCGTGTAAATACATTTTAACTCTAACAGACAAATTCTTAATATTCGCGGAAAAATAACGATGACAGGTATCGACTTGCAATTGCCTATCTTAAGACTTAAAAGAATGAAGATTTTATTTTCAGCCTACTTCGTGTCATATGTGCCTTAAGTATATTAGTTTGCAGAAATTTTCGGTGTGATCTACGTACATTAAATACCTTTTAAGTTTTTTCTTAAAGAATAATATAATTCTTTATCACTCTGTTTGTTTCACAAAATAAGCATCGAACGAACAACCAAGCAAGTAATTAGGTCCCGGGAAAACAAGTTAATTTTTATTTTACAGCTAATTTCCCCGGTGCGAAAAACCGCTTATCCGCGTTTTGGCACGAACTTAGCTTAAACTGAATTCTAGCTTACACCGAAGCTAGTTAAGCTGTTATTAAATGCTAACACATTTTTCTTAAGCGTATAATCAAATTCCGTCAGACATTCCGGTTGGCTGTTTGTGCCAAGATCAGTTTATATTCATATAACAGCCCCGTTTACGGATGAGTGCATTTTTGGGACGGAGCCATTTTCAATTCTAGAATGTTGCCGGGAAGCAACAGGATGTGGCAAGTAAGTTAATTAATACGAGTAGGTTAGTCGCTGACCAAATTAATTCGTTTTAATACATCGACACGTTTTGTAGTTCTGTAAAATACCTACAATTATTTATTATTTGATCCAAAGTATACGTCTTTCAAATCCAAACGCTTTAATAACACTAAAATCTTGGACTTTCTTTTTTATTGGTTAATTGATATACAACGTTCGTTTCGTTTTGAAGTGACCACTAAAACCATCCTAAAAAGTTAGTAAAGGTACAGAGTTATTCATTTTAAACTTAACAGGGCTTTATTTTTGAACTTTTCTGTACTTTTTTAAAAAACAAATAGCCATTTCGTGTATTTTTTCCATACAATTTAATAATCTAATCAGAAAAACATTTGAAACAAAAACAAAAGAGTTACAGCACAAGTGACGTATTTTTTAAATGGAATACCCCGTATATTTTTATATCAATAGATAGAGATTTTCACAAGGAATTCGGTGATATGGGGGTTGGTGGATTTATTTTCTGCGGTTCTGCTGCAATTGTCCAAAAACTGCATGATACTATAAGGATAGTTTCACCTGAAAAAACCTGGTTGCCACAGGTCACAAGTGCTTATTTGTCAAAGTGAAGAATTTTAAAAATACGTTTATTACTTTTTGGAGTAGTTTTATAATGAAGATTTCATTGGAAAAACGGCTTCAAATTATATTATATGCTAAAAATGATATGATATATCTATTTCTAAATCAAGCAGCAAAATTACAATAAACGGAAAAAATTAAAATACAATACGAGGTAAAATATGGTGGTAATAAGAACACTTATAAGAAAAAATTATAATATTACTAATAATTTAAATGTTCTATATTCTTTATGATACCCGTTATTTTTGAAACATGATCTATAACCCCTCCTTAGCCTTTCTAAGCTCGCCGATATTATTTAAGGTTCTTGGTTAAGACGATTAATTTCATTTACAATTTTTTCTCTCATTTCTTCCGTGTTTGTGTTCCCATTTTGGTAAACGACATTCCTTAAGTGACCCCATAAAAAATTGTCCAAAATTGTAATATCTGGACTATTAGATGGACAGTTAATAGTGCCATAACGTCCAATCCACTGATTGTATCGGCGATTAAGATACTGCACAACTTGACGAACAGCAATAGGCGGCGCTCCGTCTTGTTGCCAAATTATCTTGCGAGACGTTTCAAGTGGCAATTCTTCTAAAATGTCCTTAATATCGTTTTCAAGAGGATTGATATATCTTTCTCCAGTTAAGGATCCCTCATAGAATATTGGCCCGACAATCCTATTTTTAAGCACACCACACCAGACATGAAGAGAAGACCTTCCTTGGTATTTAATCTTTGAAATTTCCTGGGATTTTGTCTTGCCCAACTGTGCGTATTGCGTCGGTTAAACATTCCCGATGTAGTGAACGTAGCTTCATCCTTCAAATGAATCGTTTGAAACAGGATAGGATCGTTATCTTGTTCATGGAATAAAATTTGGGAAACACAGTTCCTTTTTTTCACGTGTTAAATGATGCACTGGAAGAATGTGATATGGAAGGATACTTAAAAATATTTCAGTGTTATCTGAATAGCTCGATTCGGTTTCTTTTTTCGGGATCCTAGTTCGATTTTGTAATTACTAAGGATACAAAGTAAATAATTTAGAATAAAACCGATTCCCGTTTTCGTTTTTCTGATATAGTTTTTGTGAAATTAGCAACATTTTGTTTTTTCATAGCCTTGTCTTTAAACATTTTTTAATAGAGATATTTGTGGAAATTTGCAACATATCTTCGTTAACACCTCATTTTTCTCCAAAATTTATAATAGAGTATTTAATTTGAAGCCCTTCTTCCTAAAAACCTATCATGCATTTTTTTTTAAACAAAAATCTGGTTTCCAGCAGAACCGCAGGAAATAAACCCATCAACCCCTATATCACCGAATACCTCGTGAAAATCTCTATCTATTGATATAAAAATATACGGGGTATTCCATTTAAAAAATACGTCGCTCGTGCTTTAACTCTTTTGTTTTTGTTTTAAGTTAAAAAATAAAGCCCCGTTTACTTTAAAATGAATAACCCTGTACTTACTTACTTTTACTATTCTAAGTTCACCACAGCTTAACCGATTTTTCAAGGTTTAGCAACGGCTGCCAGATATTCGGAATGTCGATACTAGGCTTACTGAATACATTTTGGTCGTTAACAATTATTACAGCTTTTTTAAATTTTCTTTTTTTTCCAGTGGGTTTTTTTATAAATACTTTTTGCTTGCAATCATTGTATTCAGTGTTTTTTGACCATGCGTGTTCGGCAATTCCTAATTTTGACGTATCACCTCGTACGGTATGTTTTTGTCTTTTTTAATTTTAATTGGTCTTTTTGTTTTCCTGATATATACCTCACCATTCAAAAAGAGTTTTGTAGATACAGTTTTTATTTGAAACGTTTTGTCCGGTCTCGACTTAGTAAGAATACATCTTAGAGTAGTTTAAGGCTTAAATGTCGTTTTAATATTATACTTATTCGCGATTTTGTGGATCTTTTTTAAAGTTTCATTAATAAATGAATGTCTAATATGGATATTTGTCGACTGTTTCCTTAACCAGTGTCTCACTGTAGCCATTCTGCTTTAAATATCTTTTTTGTTCCGTTGGAGTGATTCGAATTTTTTTTGTAAATATTGTCAGTGTGGGTGGGGGTTTTTTGTATTTCCAAAAGGGTTTTTTTTTTCCCAAATTTTTTAAAATTTATTAAAAAAGTCAAAAAAGGTAAAACCAAATTTTTGCTTCTTTTTTTTTTTGGGGAAAAATTTTTAAAAGGCAAAGGAAATTTAGATGCAAAAAAAACCCCTTTTAAATTCTTTTCATTACCCTTTCCCTCAATAAAAGTATTTAAAAATTTGGGCCCAAAAATTTGGTTTGATAAGGGGGTAGTTTTTTTCGTGTTTCTAAAAAACCCTTCCATATAAATATTTTTTCACCACTGATGGGAACAAAAACCCCTTAAAAATCCATCATCCTGCGCATATTTATTTTAAAACCGAAAGGGAAAACTTAAACCCCCATCACCCCTCCAGCGAAAAGTTTCTCACTCTTTAAAAACACATTTTTAAGGGGAAAAAGGGTTTAACAAAAAATTTTCTTTTTTTTAAAACCAATATGGGTTTTTTTTAAAAAAAAACCAATTGAAAAAAAAAAAAATTTAAAATAACCTTTTTTTAAAATTTTTAAAAAAATTTTTAAAATTTTTTCCCCGGGTTTTTAAAAATTTTTATTTTCCCAAAACTTTAAATAATATTATTTCTAAACCCCCAACCATCACTGAGTTTTTAAACATAAATCCCCCAGAAAAAAATTTTTTTTTTTATGGCGTTTTAAACAATTTAATTGTTTATAACTACTTACCGTCACTTTTAACGCGTAAGCAAGTTCCGAAATTCGAATTTAGCCGGTCAATATACTTAAGAATACCAAATAAAACTCCGTGGTCTTTGAGGGGGACAAAACAGCCTAGACAAATTATCTTTTTTATTTTTAAATTGTCCTCCACTTACAAACTTAACGGGACGACTAAAACCCCCAACAAAGCACCTCGTATGGAGCGGACTACCAAATGCGTAAGTTGATACAGGCGTACCTGCCTACATGGGGAGGCCGATTACGGACCTCCAAGCCCGAATTCTCTATCCCCCCGGGCTTCCCTTTACTCTCGGTACAATTATCTATTATATTTTGTAATAGATTTTTGCTAAACGCTTTAAAATCTCGTTGTAAATATTGCTAAGAGCTAATACAAAAAAGTAAAGTTTATGCTTGTGTCGCATCTTCTCTGGTAGCTCATACTTACCCTTATATTTTTATAGCCCATCTTGTTTCTGTTTGAACATAAAATTTCTTCGGGTTGGACCCTTTGCGCATTATTACACTATGCAGATTTAACCTTCATTAAATTTCAAATAATGCATGGGATGTAGCGATACAGTCAGCTTAGGATAACTAAGACAACTCGACTCTAATACATAATAAGTTGGCAAGAAACTTACCTCAAGCAATGGGATTTGCATTATTATGAAATTCTGTATTACAAAATTTTATAGCTAGTTTTATATTTTTTATCTACAACCGTGCGGTAATCAAGTTACACGTACTATTTTTTGTGGGTAATTTCCACCCCACTGGGCGGTTTAAAATGGTGTTTCTGAAAAATTCTGTTTTGTTATTAAGTATTTGTTCTATTTATAATTTTGAAATATCTTAATAAAAATAGTAGATTATTAAGTAAAATAATTTTTTATTAAAACTAAGACAAGGTAAAAATTTAAAAATTTACCTAAAAATGTAATAAAACAAGAGCTAACAAAGATAAAACTTTCCAGGTATTTTTTGAATTATTTACGTTCCTAATTTTACTTACTGGGATGTATAAAAATAACGTTTTGGTTTTATACACTTTTAGACAATTTTAGACTAAGATTTTGGTTTTACCCCAGCCTTTAGTTGGACGTTATTACAGCTGCTGATTTTTAACCGTATCGTTTTAATGTGAGAATGTCGTATCCAACGTCAGTCAATAAAATGGCAGATGTCCTGCGGAAATAGTGGCCAATGTATTTGTATATATCCTTAAGTTTTAAATAATTTGCAATATTTGTTGGTATTTTCCCAATGGAGTTAGTGCCTACAGGCTGAAACGTACATCTTCCACTTCTGTTGTAGATAATTTAGTGACCATATAAGGTGGTCTGACATTAATATATGTTTTGATATTTTTCCAAATACGACAAAGTCCTAATGGTGTAATTTTTGTAGTCGAGAATAATTATAATCAATAAAGCTTCTTTTTCTTTAATGTCTTTAAACTTTTAGCCAATTCCCAA
This sequence comes from Listronotus oregonensis, assembly GCA_019359885.1. NCBI lineage: Eukaryota > Metazoa > Arthropoda > Insecta > Coleoptera > Curculionidae > Listronotus > Listronotus oregonensis. The sequence continues at coordinate 16,288 of JAHBCN010017406.1, forward strand.
AAAAAACCTGATGAAAAAAAAAACAAGGTGGTAAATTCGGGGTTTTTCCTTGGGCTGCAAAATGATGCAGTTCCGTGTTAATCTATTTAAAGCAGAAGCCGCAAAAATATCTATATAGGACTGACAGAGCCTCAAAAGGTTATTCGAGAAGCTATTTTGCTGATAAAGAAACAATATGTATTTTTCAGTAGAGCCCCATCTGGGGAACATCCAGAATGTACGGACTAAAAGGGGTAAAATAATAGACTCGAAAAGAGATCCAGAGCTTCGGGAGCCCCAAAACAAGGGGATATTTACATCTATTTTATGATATAAAGGCTCCCAGATTCTAGGACCATTGTAGCTTATAAATATTTTTATAACATGAAAAAACTCCCTATCTTTTTACCAAAATAAAACCAATCCGGCCCGTCAAATTTAGCTTTTATTTTTGTTTGGAGTTGTTTCACAACACGAGTTGGCTTAAAAGTATGGGTATATATTTATTTTGTAGAAAAAACATGCAGTACGCATTTCCAATGTAATGTCTCTTACGAACTTTAACCCGATTAAAAATGAAGAAACTTTGTATTACGTGCAAAATTTTATTAAAATTAATATCTTAGCAAAACACTTTCTTTAAAAACCATCATCAGCGCTATTCGTCAAGCAGAAGCTACAGCATTTGGAGTGTACTGGGTTATTTATTTTAAAGTAAATAGAGCTTTGAACTTCCCTGTACTTTTTTAAAAAACGAATATAGCCATTTCAATAATCTAATCAGAAAAAAACATTTGAAACAAAAAAACAAAAGAGTTACAGCACGAGTGACGAATTTTTTAAATGGAATACGCGTCTATTTTTATATAAGTAGATAGAGATTTTAACGAGGAATGCGGTAATATAGAAGTTGCTGGGTTTATTTCCTTCCGTTCTGCTGCAATTGTCTAAAAACTGGCTATCACAGGTCACAGGTGCTTATTTGTCAAGAATTTTTTAAAAACGTTTATTACTTTTTGAAGTAGTTTTATAGTGAGATGTTTATCAGAAGAACAGCTTTAAATTATATTATATGCTAAAAATGATATGATATATCTATTTCTAAACCAAGCAGCAAAATTATAATAAACGGAAAAAAATAAAATACAATACGAGGTAAAATATGGTTTTAATATAACAAAAAATAATAATATTACCAATAATTTAATTGTTCTATATGACCCCCGTTATTTTCGAAACATGGTCTATAACCCCTCCTTAGCCTTTCTAAGCTCGCCGATATTATTTGAGGTTCTTGGGTTTGACTATTAATGTCATTTACAATTTTTTTCTCTCATTTTTTTTTATTTTGGGTTCCCCTTTTAAAAAACGGGAAATTTTTGGACCCCATAGAAAAAAATCCGAAAAATTTTAATATCTGGACTATTAGGTGGCCATCTAATAGTGCCAAAAATCAAATCACTGATTGTATAGGCGATTGAGATACTGCACAACTTGACGAACAGCATGGGGCCGGGGCCCCTTGTTGCCAAATTATCTTGCGATAAATTTTTAAGGGGAATTCTTCAAAATGTCCCCAAAAAATCGTTTTCAAAAGGATTGAGATATCTTTCTCCAGTTAACGATCCCCCATAGAATATTGGCCCGACAATTCTATTTTGGGAAACTACACCAGACATGAAGAGAGGACCTCCCCTTTGGGATTTAATCTCTTTTTAAAATTTTCCCGGGGTTTTGTCTTTCCCAGCTGTGGGTATTTTTGGGTTTAAAAATTTCCGATGTAGTGAACTTAGTTCGTCCAAAGAATCGTTTGAAACAGGGTAGGATCATTATCTTGTTCATGAATTAAAATTTGGGAAATAAATTGAAAGCGAAGTTCCTTTTTTGGGCACGTGTTAAAAAGCTGTACTGGGAAAAACGGATTTTGGAAGATATTTAAAATATTTCAGTGTTCTCTGAACCATCGCATAGGTTACTCTTCTTCTTGCAGGGTCATACCCCCAATTTTCCCCCCTGCGTCAGTAATTGACTTCATGGGATACAAAGTAAAAAAAATTAAC
>JAHBCN010017407.1:0-18347 GCA_019359885.1 Listronotus oregonensis
TTAGGGGTGTTTCCTTATTTCAAGATCGTTATAGGCAATGTGAAACTGATTAAAAATCTTAGGTAAAAATTTGGAAACTTAAAATGAAAGATTTAAAATGGCGAATTTGGCATTTATAGACCAGTTTGCCTCAGATTCGGAATATAAGGATTTTAGGGGGGCTAAGTCGAAATTTGGAAATTAAAAATATTGAGTGAAAATTTAGAAATATAAGGAATCGATCCTTTTTTGAATCGGATCCTTCCAAAAAGAAATTCCGGATCACGGATCCTATTTTTAGAAAGTAACCGATTCCAGCCTTTGGATCCTGGATACATACAGGTCAAGTAATAAAAGCGTGGCAAAAGGTCCATAATTTTACGTTATTAAATAATTTGTAATACCAGATCCTCTTGTTAAATAATTCTTTCGGAAGTGTTTATTCTTGAAAGTCTAACTATCCCATTACCCCAGTTTTAATAAAAACTAAATATTGGAAAACGTATGTTTCCGCACGCCAATGTCGTAATCCGCCAGGTTTCTCACGATATGTCTCTCATTTACCTAATTGGACGAAGGAAGCGTATGATTTTCCTCAATTTTTAAATTATTTTTCCATTTGTTGATTTGATTTCATTTGCTTTAAATAAATAGCTACGCGATTCTACGATTTCACCATTTATTAGAAAAATTGTATGCTTTGGACGGTTTTAATTTAGAAGTTAAATAAATTGAACATCATAAAAAAAATAACACCAAAAAAAATGTGGCGTGTGCTGGGTGTCTGATTAAAATTTTCTGGAGTATTTTTTTCGCTAAATTTGAATATAAACTCAAAATTGGGGGTCAAGCAGCATAAATCAAGAAAACCCCAAAAAATCACCACAAAACATTTATAGGCAGAAACCTGTTACTGGAATGTTTGGCCTACGACTTTATAAACCATAGGAGATACAAAAAAATTCATGAAACAAAAAAGAGAGCTATTTAAATTGTCTATGAAAAAGTTATATAAACGTTTTTGATAAGACAAATAATAAAGGAGATATGAATGAAAATCTAAATTTGACAAAAAGTTCAGTCTGAAATACAAAAAATATATTTTTTTATTAATGTGATTTTTGGGTTTTAATAATAAATTATTTATTTTTAATTTAAATCCCAAATCACTTAAAATTTGCGAAAACAACCCAAAAAATTAAAAAAGAAATAATTTTTTTTTCCAGAGGTATACCTTAAAAAATCCTTAAAAATCGGTTTTTTGATTATAACTCTAAAAATATTGCATTTAGATAAAAGATTATATAACACAAATTAAAGGTCTTGTTAAAATACATAGTTTATGTTTCATAAAGTTTCGTGTATTATTTATAGTTTTCTAGATATTGACGATTTAAATTTAAAAAAATCCTTAATATCTGAAATTACGGCTTTTCTCAATTATTTTCTGGTTGGCCCCCAATTTTGGGTTTAGATTCGTGTTCAGCGAAAAAAAAATAATTCAGAAAATTCTAGTCCGACACCCAGCTCACATCACTTTTTTTGTGGCTTGTGTAATTCCATACCGGGTGGTGCGTCGCCGAGCGGAACATAGGAAATCCCATGTAAATTTTAAGGGAGTTAGTTATCGGCTCCCCTGTACCGGGTGTTCCACTAAGAGAGGTAGTCGGCTATATCTCAGAAACTACTAATAGTATAACTTTCGGAAAAAAATTCTTTAGATAAAAGCGACCAAGAGAAATTACTGGAAATTATTTTCAAGTCTGTGGGATGGCCGTAGGGGCGTAGGGTAACGTCAAAACATAAAAATATACATTTCTCAAAAAATATCAAATGAAGTGTGTCAATAAGTGGTACTATTTTAATATTTAATGTTTTCTAAACAAAAGAGCTTCAGGTGTAATTTTTGTCAGTTCAAAAATACAGTGGTGGGGAAAGGTTAAAGTTTAATTTATAAAAGTGCTAATAACTTCGGTTTGCTTTAACCGAATTTAGTGAACTTAGTCTCGTTTAGAAGCGCATTTTAAGTATTATTTTCAGGTCTATAAACTATTGCTACACTTATTTCACAAACGCCGCTAGAGGGCGTCAAGGTAAAAACTAACTTATTTTACGATTTTTTTTAAAAAATTTAAATACAATAACATATACCTTTTTACATAATTATGTAGAGAAAAAAAATCCCAACAAAACGGCAAAAACCGCAATTTAATATCTCTTTTCAAACCGAATATATTAGCAAAAATATAAATACAACATAGAGACGTAACGCATTTAACGACACAATGTTTTCTACTGGGCCGATTTTTTTAGGTAAAAATTAAATTTAGAATTTTTAACAAAATCTATTGACATACTACATAATTTTTACTTATTACGATATTAGACAACATTAGATTATTACCAACCTATTACTATAATAATCCATAGAGCGTGGTCCCTTATCAAGTTAGCTTTAAAAACAAAAGGATGCTGAAATGTCAAAAATTCAATAATTTTTATTTCAAAATATTATTTTTAGTGTTGTGCTATTGTGTTCTTTAAAATGCCTTTGTTGCTTAAAGAAGCAGTTGATATTATTGCTATTTATTTTAAATGTCTACAAAATGCGACAATAGCTGCAAGGCTGTATGCATTGATATATCCTCAGAAACGCCGGTACCCCGCAGCAGAATGTTCACTTGTTTAGCAAATCGCTTTCGTACCACGGGAAGTGTTCTTCGCCCCTTACACCGCAGACGCCGTAGAACTGAGGAACATGTCATCAACGTTTTAGCTTATGTAGAGTTTAATCCTCAAGCAACAAAGGTATTTTTAAAGAACAATACAACAACATTAGATAATTACCAAACTATAACTGTAATAATCCATCGAGCGTGGTCCTCATCAAGTTAGCTTTGTAAACAAAAGGATGCTGAAATATCAAAAATGCAACAATTTTTATTTCAAAATATTATTTTTATATTTTGAAATAAAAATTGTTGGATTTTTGATATTTCAGCATCCTTTTGTTTTCAAAGCTAACTTGATAAGGAACACGCTCGATGGATTATTACAGTTATAGTTATAGGTTGGTAATTATCTAATGTTGTTTAATATCGTTAAATGGGTTTAAATAAGTAAATATCATGCAGTATGCCATTCAATTTTGTAAAAATCTATAAATTTAATTTTTATCTAAAGAAATCGTCCTAGTAGAAAACATTGTGTCGTTAAATGCATTACGTCTCCATGTCGTATTTATATTTTTGTTAATATATTCGGTTTAAAAAGAGATATTAAATTGCGGTTTTCGCCGTTTTGTTAGGATTTTTTTTCTCTTTATAAATATATAAAAAGGTATATATCATTGTATTTAAATTTTTCAAAAAAATTCGTAAAATAAGTTAGTTTTTACCTTGACGCCCTCTAGCGGCGTTTGTGAGATAAGTGTGACAATAGTTTATACACCTGAGAATAATGCTTAAAATGCTCTTCTAAACGATACCAAGTTCACTAAATTCGGTTAAAGCAAACCGGAGTTATTAGCACTTTTCTAAATTATACTTTAACCTTCCCCCACCACTTTATTTTAGAACTGACAAAAATTACACCTAAAGCTTCTTTGCTTAAAAAACATTAAAGATTAAAATAGCACCACTTATTGATACACTTTATTTGATATTTTTTTGAGAAATGTATATTTTTATGTTTTGACGTTAGCCTTACGCCCACTAGCGGCTATCCCACAGACTTGAAAATAATTTCCAGCAATTTCTCTTTGTCGCTTTTATCTAAAAAAATTTAACCCAAAAGTTTCTGAGATATAGCCGACTACCTCTCTTAGAAGAACACCCGGTACATGTAGGATAACGTTTTGAAGAGACCAGACTGACAAACCCTCGTGCCAAGTTTTAAAAAATTTTAATAACCGAATCTTGAATTATTTAATTCAATGTAATTGCTAAAGTATTAAATTTTTGGTTCAGGTAAAACCAAACAGGCACCAGCCACCAGCAAACAATTTGTTATAAGGCCTTGTTAAATCTGACGTACAGCCGAATACAAGGAATGTTTTTTTTTTCGTTTCATCAATTTCACAACCATTACATTTAAAGTAAACGACACGTTTACATTATTTTTTATTAAACCTTTTATTGAATGTAACAATTAAGTTTAACTAATAACAATTATTACTATCGTTCTTTAAAAAATAATTTAATGAAACTAGAATTTAATTTAACCAATAGCGGTATCTGAAATATTTTTTATTTATTTTCCCATCAAGCCTATCTGGTTCATTTCAACCATTAAACGTATTGTCAGTAAATTCGAGTCCAAAGCCATCGCAATAAATAATTTTAAATGTTTTACTCGGAAAATCGAAAATAGATCCGAAAAAAGAGAGAACTTAACTCTTTATATTTTCCTAGGTGTGGAAAAATAAAATGAAATAAAATACAATAACTTTATAGAGAATTACATAAAAACAGGTAAACAATATCCCAACCGATCATAAAATTCATTTCTCCGAGTATAAACAAAGCGATGTTCATTTTCTTGGCTTCAATACCGGCAATTTTAAACATTTGGTTCATTGTTGAGGGTGAATGTACATGCATCGGTAAAACAAATATTTTTAAAAAAATTCTTATCGTTATTTGCTTTTTCCAACATTTTAAAACAAAATGCCATTCTTCGCTGTTTTTTCTGCAGCTCTTAATGTTTTTCGAATTTATACGAATAATATTTGTGTTTTTTAAAGTGCGGAACACCATTGTATGATGTTTATTTACCTCTCGCCCAAGATTCCTCGTACTAACCATTTTGTTTTCCTCCACACTCAGTAGAATATTAGGATTTCTGTTTTCTCTTTTTTCGGCTCTACTTTCGATATCCTGAGTTTTAACATTTACAATTATTTATTACGGTACCTTTGGATTCAAACTTACTGACAAAACGTTTAATAGTTGAAATGGACGGAATGGGCTTGGTGGGGAAATAAACTGAAAAAATTTCATATACTGCTCTAATACTGTTTCCCGCATAATGAATAATTCATATATTTTTTATAAATACCGACTGTCACTGATTTATTTACACTTTTCCTTATGTCAGGGACAATATTTATTTACTGGTGCCTGTTTGTTTTTACCTGAACCGAGTTTTGTAATTTTGCAATTACATTTAATTGAATAATTCAAGATTCGCTTATTAAAATTTTTTTAAACTTGGCACGAGGGTTTGTAACATTGGTCTCTTCATTTATCTTTTATCTTATTATCTTACATTATTTCTGTAAACTGTATATGAAGCCAATAATTGACCCCCTTAAAATTTATTTGGGATTTCCTATGTTCCGCTCGGCGACGAAAAGAGAGCTATTTAAATTGTCTATAAAAAAAGTTATATAAACATTTTTAAAAAGATAAATGAGAAAGAAAATATAAACAAAAATGTAAACTTGACAAAAAAGTTCAGTCTGATATAGGAAAAAATATATACTTTTTTAATAACGTGATTTTTGTTTTTTTTTTGTTTTTTAATAATAAATCATTTATTTGAATCCTACATTACTCAAAAATTGCAGAAATAACCCAAAAATAATAAAAAATAATTTAAATTTTTTCCAAAAGTATACCTTAAAAAAATCCTGAAAATTCGGTTTTTTGGTTATAACTCAAAAAAATTTGCATTTAGACCAAAAGGTTATATAACTAAAATTTAAGGTCTTGTAAAAATACATAGTTCATGTTTATAAAGTATCGTGTATCATTTACGGTTTTTAAAATATTTACGTTTTAATTTTAAATAAAAATCGTTAATATCTGAAATTATGCCTTTTCTCGATTATTTTCTGTTTGATCCCCAATTTTGACTTCAGACTCGTGTTCACGAAAAAAATACTCCAGAAAATCCTAGTCCGACACCCAGCACAAACCACTTATTTTTTTTTGTGGGTCTGTGTAATTAATCCGAAACGTAGTCGCATATAATAAAAATTAAATAATGACTTTTTTTATAAATTAAATGGCTTTCCTTAAGCCCTACTACTCTGCTCCAAGAGCGAGATCAGGTATTCAGCACAATTTTAAGGTTTAATAATCCATTTACTATATCTAAATTGAACAATTACGGTTAATTCACTGACGGCCGAGTGACCATCGCGTTGTTAAAGTTAAAAATGGACTTAACAATATTTTAAATTTAACAAAAGGGTAAAAATGAAAGCTTCTGGCAACAGGACATAAATTTTTAAATGTTAACTATTTCTTTAAAAAAAAAATAATTTGAAATTTTGCGTTAAAAATTAATTAAACATATAAAAAAATAAATATCTTTCTCAGAATATGAAAAAAACTAGGTTTGGCACTCTACCAATGTAATTTTACATATTTTCTTTTTAAAAAAATACAATAGATAGCTCAAATGTCTAATACTGCAGAACCTTTTTAAATTTGGTCTTTTAAGAGGCTCTTTAATATACTAAGTGACATAGAAATCCGAACACCCAGTTTAAATGGTTTTTTTTCATAAAAATTGGTGAATTTATTTATCTTACTAAAAATAGCAGTTGATGGAATTTACAACCTTATTAGTCTGAGATTTCGGTTTTTATACTGCTTTTTTTAAAATTCACTAACAATCTAAAAATGAATATTGCAGCTGCAGTAAAGATCCTAATGTGGCGGATTTTGGTTCTTAACATTTTTTACGATTGGTTACGATGCCTAGAGTACGGAGACCTGTACGATTTCGTCAACTTAGTGAGTTTGAGAGGGGCCGTATAGTGGGACTTCGGGAAGATGGACTTTCTTTTTGGGAAATTGCAGTTAGAGTACAAAGAAGTGTAGACCTGTGGTTAGGTGTTGTTAGGCATGGCTTCAAGAAGGCCGTACGCGAAGAGCAACGGGCACTGGTCGCTGCCACAGAACAACAGACCGTGAAGCTGATCGTCTAAGATTATTGGCTTTAAGGGACCGTTTCTCCACTACCAGGTTCATTGCAAATTAATGGTTTGCAGAACATGGAAGACCTATTGGCATGCGAACTGTTTGCCGACGAATGAGAAGTTTTGGCCTGTTTTCATACCGGCCACACTGGGTCCTCCCTTTAACTCCAGAACACCGACGTAATCGCTTTGAGTGGTGCAGAGAACGGTCACTCTGGGATCAGGAATGGAACAGTATTGTCTTTAGTAAGGAGTTTCGATTTTGTTTAGGCATGCACGATGGTCGAGCCAGGGTTAGAAGGCGACGTGGTGAAAGGAGGAATCCACAGTTTTTTGTTGAAAGACATATTCATTACACTGTTGGAGTTATGGTTTAGGGTTCCAGGTCACCTCTAATCTTCAACAGAGGTAACATGACCGCGCAGCGTTATATCCAAAAAGTTCTAGAACCCCATCTTTTACCATATCTTGACACTCTGGCAGATCCAACTTCCCAACAAGATAATACCCGACCACATGTTGCAAGAGTCACAATGGACTTCTTTCAACATAATGATGTCACATTGTTACCATGGCCACCAAGATCTCCCGACTTATCCCCAATTGAACACGTGTGGGATATGATGGGTAGGAGAGTGCTCAATTTGCAACATCCTCCTCAGACTCTAGTAGCACTTCGTGAGGAGTTGGTGATTGCCTGGAATGAGATACGACAGGAGGACATTGACCACCTGATCAGAAGCATGCCTAGACGCGTTGGAGAATGCGTAACACATCAGAGTGCATCCACACATTATTAAAGGTAAAAGGGCTTTAAAGCAATGCAATATTTTAATCATTTACTTATTGTGCTTCATTATGTACTTATACAAAATTTAATTAAAATAAAATCATTTAAACTGGGTGTTCGGATTTCTATGCCACTTAGTATGTATAAGGTAGACAAAATATTTGCTTTATTAACCTAAAAAAAAAGCTATTTTAATTTATTAAATACAAATTCAAGTTTTTGTAAAGTAACATTGATGAAAATAGGTTTGTTTAAAGTATCATTTTATGCCACAACTGGCATTCTCGGGAAGTTGTGGATTAGATTTTGATTAGAAATGATAATCACTAGGAAACACGATGTCCAGCGTTTTAAAGGCGCTATCGGTACCGGTAGTTCCTGGCAGTGAGAACTGGCCTTAGCACAAAAGGCAAATTTTACTCTATTCTGGGTCTATGCTTTTTTGAAATTCCTTCATTTAGATATATAACTTTTTGTTTTAAAATGCAAAAATTAAAAAATATGCATTTTTCATCAATTCCGAAGTCCAGTCATTAAATAAATGAAAAAAAAAACACAAATATATACGGTAAAGCTTACGAGATCGCGGTTAAATGCATTTATTTCATGAACAACATGTGTGGCTAAATAAATGATACTTACCCGGACTGTGTATATTTACTAATTTATTAGCCCGTAGACCATTAATAATGACGTATAATTTATTCCATCCTCTGGGCGGCGATTTTGTATTGTCGTAAACACAGGACAAGCACGTTAAACTGTTTGCTTAGCAGTTAGAGAAGACATACGTCTTGCTACTTGTCAGCCTAATGGATTTGCTAGAGGAGTTTTCGTATTGCGTAGATCATTTAAATTACAATCTTTTATTTATTTAAGTAAAGTATTGTTTCCATTAAAATTTTTCTTTTTTTCGTGTTGTTTTCGTTATACAGGGTTATCCAACGAGGACTAGACAGGCCGCTTTTTTGACTCTACCTGTACTTTCATAAAAAAAAAAAAAAGTAAAAGCCTTTATATATAATTTTTCCCTCCGAATCCGAAAATGATTACTGTAAAATAATTTAACATCAAATAAAACTACCAGGGGTCATTTTGATATTTTTTTTAAATGGAATGCCATATTTTTAAGTGATTATCCGATCCTCATATATCTTTTGATCTAAAATGATATTTTTTTTATTCAAAATGGTCCACTTTCTGCACCTTTAACATTAACACCTGAAATATTGATACCGATTGATACCTGTTCACTCTTTAATGGTAGGGTCATTCAGACAACTAAAAAAATAAAGTTTAAATGTGTTTTATATTTTTCATGAATTAGGAACAAATAACGTTAAAAAATAAAATATTCATTAGAAGATCGTCTACACATTGTAATACAATGGATACAATTCTAAGAATTAAGACTCTATTTGTAGAATAGATACAAAACAAATATAAAAACAATATAACATATAAAACAAATACCCCATAAGAAAAAACTATAAATTAAACTTAAGAACACCAGACATCTTATTAATATAAATGTTCGATATGTCCTCCGTTGTTTTTGAAACAGGACCGATGCCCCCTATTTAGTCTTTCCAAAGGGTCCCTTATAATATTGTAATCCCGGTTAAGTCTGTCAAATTCATTCACAATTTTTTGCTATAGCTCATCCATATTTCTATTGGGCCGTTAATAAACTACGTTTTTTAAATGGCCCCATAAAAATGTATCCATTGATGTGATATCTGGGCTATTGGGTGGCCAATGAAGTGTTCCGTTACGGCCAATCCACTCGTTGTAATGCCCATTCAAATATACTACCACTTCTCAAACGGCATGAGGTGGAGCGCCATCCCGCTGCCAAATAATATTATTGTAGATTTGCAATGGCAATTCTTCCAAGAGGTCCTCGATATCATTTTGAAGAAACTGAAGGTATCTTTGGCCTGTTAAAAAGCCACGATAAAATAGCGGTCCAATAATTTGATTTCCTAACATCCCACACCAAACATTAAGCGAGCTCCTACCTTGAAACTTTATCATTTCATATTTATAAGGGGTTAGCTGCTGCTTAGTAATTTGTATTTCTCCAGTTGTATATTTCTGATGTTATGAATGACGCTTCATCAGTCTATAATATTTTATTGTATAAGTTGTTGTCCTCGTCTTGCTCTCTCATCAACATCAAAGCAACAAATCGAAAACGAAGTTCATTTTGTTCTTGAGTTAGATACTGAACGGGAAGGATACAATATGGTTTGATACCAAATTTTTTCAGAGTTCTTTAAACTGTTCCATAACTGAACCTTCGGAGCTCTAGGCCATGCCTTACTTCTCGTACTGCCTGCGTATTAGAACTCATCGGATTTATCCTAAAATATTGAACAATTGCTCGATTTCTTATGTTTTGTCTTCTTATATTTCTTAATAGAGTCTTAATTCTTAGAATTATATCCACTGAAATGCGTCTCTGGAAACTCTCAAAAAATCTTTTTTGCGTTTCTCGAGCATTTTCTCCGCTTTTGTAATATAATTTTACAATGTGTAGACCAGTCTTTCTCAAAGTGGGCGATAACGCCCCCTTATGGGCGCTGGTGGTCTAGAGGGGGGCGGTAAGGGACGCAGAAACAATTGGGGGGCGCTGATGTGATTTTGAGGGGCGATGGGTGATTTGTAACTTCAGCTACTTCATATTTTAAAATTCACTGAAATTAAAATCCTTCTACTACACAACATCCATTTATTAGTTCATATTTTAATCCTATTTTTTTGTATAAATATAAATTAAAAATATATTAAATGTTTAATATTTTTAATGCGTTTACAACGCTATTTATATCTTAAGATATTTAGTAATAGGCCTAAAACACTGAAAGATATTCGTGTCTTCAAGTGACGCAGGTGAGGTGCCCACCTCCGAAGACACATGTTAAAAATATGTATATATTGTTACGGTCAAGCAGAGCACTTGCCGAACGCGATATTTTTTTATGTACCTACCTAATCTAGTAAAAATAAAGAAAACCTAAAATTAAAATTAGAAGGTTCAATTATAAATTCACGTTTGGCGCAAACAAATATTGTACGATTTATTTGTGCAATCCTGTATTTTAGTCCGTCAACGTTCGTCGGTCCGTATTTGCGGAGTGCAGGTGCCGAAATACACAGCCGCAGCTTGCGACCGTCCGGTGACTGACGTGACTAGAGGTGTGTGGTTCGCGAACGATTCCTTCAAAAAGAACAAATCAGAGCACTGATTCGAATAAATTAATTTCCTGTTTTTAATGGATTTAAATCGTACATTTGTAGGTTTTATTAATTATGGTTTTTAAAAGTTTTATTCCCAATATATTTTTTAAAATAATAATTATACCAAAATAAAATAAATGTAAATAATTTCTTCATTTAAGATAACTCTCACATTTTTTGTGGAAGTCAAAACCGACCGAGTCCAACCGGCATCATAATAAACTGAATCGGTTGCGAACGAATCTTTTTAAATGAATGAATCAAATTAATCGATTCAGTAAAAAGATTTGAACTTCCCACCTCTAGACGTGACGTTCCGCCGCATGCACGCATCGCACTCTCTCGCCCTCCCGCCACTCCGCCCGCTACTCCGATACCCCTATACTCTTAATATTGTAAAGTTGAATTATTATTATTTGCTCAATGTTGATTACCTATTGTTATTTTTAAATCAAAGATAATCTTAATATTATAAAGTTGCATTAATAGTGCCCTCTCTGGTAAGAAAAGTGTCGTTTAGAATATAGGTTTAATTAAACTCCAGGCGAGTCAAGACTAATATGTTATTGAGATTTTTAAGGTGAAACACAATGGGGGGCGCTACAAAATAACTGATTTTCAAAGTGGGCGTTAGACGAAATAAGTTTGGGAACCTCTGGTGTAGACGGTCTTCTAATGAATATTTTATTTTTTAACGTTATTTGTTCCCAATTCATAAAAATATAAACAACTTCTAAACTTTATTTTTTTAGTTGTCTGAATGACACTACCGTTAAAGAGTGAACAGGTATCCGTATCAATGAGTGACACGGTGGACGAAATTTTTTTTTATTTAAACGTGCAAAAATGGACCTTTATGAATTAAAAAATATCATTCTAGATCAAAAGATATACGAGGAATCGGATAACCACATAAAAAATATGGCATTTCATTTACAAAAATATCAAAATGACCCCTGGCAGTTTTATTTAATGTTCAATTATTTTACATTAATCATTTTCAGATTCGGAGGAAAAAATTATATATGATGGCTTTTTTACTTTTTTTATAAAAGTGCAGGTAGAGTCAAAAAAGCGGCCTGTCTAGTCCTCGTTGGATACCCTGTACATCAGCGTCATTGTCAGCTTGCTTGACATAAACATGTTCAGTGGTAATTTTTTTGGGACTTTCGTAAAAAAACGGGTAGGCGGGCACTGTCACGTAGACAATAATTGTCTCAATTATTATCTCAATTATTAAGCAGTAGACACATGTTGCTCAAGACCACATGGTCACATTAAATGGAGGACTGAGTTTCTTTTCATTTCATATTCTCAAAATTATCATTCAATATTAATGTATTAGTCACTCATACTAATAGTTTTACTTATATTATGCGTCCAATGATGTAAATAAGCAGCATAATTATGCATAATACAGAAAACAAAACTTTAGTCAATTTTAGAATCGTTTTTTTCAGAAATGGTGAATTTTAAGTCAAAAAGTGTAGGAACAATATTTGTAGACAATTGCATGATATACAATTTTTGTTAAAGCTATTTTTATCATAAAATAACCGTTTCACTAAAAAATCCAGAACAACTTCTTCTTCTTCTTCAATTTGATTTTGAAATAGGTTCAAATAGGTTTTTGCTGTCAGGTTATAGTCCATAAAAAAGGGTCCAATGATATGGTGTCCGATAATTTCCAGGAATACATTTGTTTTTGGGGATATTGTGTCCAAGTATGAACAAAGCGATGTTCATTTTCTTGGCTCCAAACCAAATTTGGTTCTTAAAGTGGTGTTAAACGTTTGTCGTATTTATAAGTTTACTATCACCATAATGCTTCCAGCTCTTGCCCACTTACGTGCTGTATTTTATTATCTTGTATTGTAGTATCGACCTATGCAGATCTTTTGTAGATATCCTACATTAGTTGATCCTTTCAATTGCCAGACTTTTTGCGAAGTTGGAGATGTTTCAAGGACAAGTTTCTTTTTATCTTTGAGTGTCAAGAAAGCTCCTTCTAGATATTTTTTTCAATCTTTTTGGATTAATACCTTAGAGGGCCGTGTCCTGTCAGGAAGTTGCTGACTATCCTGGGTTCTAATAGCTTTTTGGTATACTTAGGCGATTGAATCTTCTCGCCTCTCTTTGACCTGAAGCGTTATTCCAGTGCATCTGTGTTTTCCTCTTCTCCAATTTTGTGAGTTTTCCAGCTCACTTTGGCTACATTTGCTTCATTGTTGAGGGTGAATGTACATTCATCGGTAAAACAAATATTTCTTACAAAAATCCTGCTCTTTCCATCATTTCAAAACAAAATGCCATTCTTCGCTCTTCATCTTCTTCCTGCAGCAGCTGCAGATGTTTTTCGAATTTGTACGAACAATATTTGTGTTTTTACCGTTGTATGATGTTCATTTACCTCTTGCCCAAGAATCCTCGTACTAAGCATTTTGTTTTCCTCCACAATCAGTAGAATATTAATATCTCTGTTTTCTCTTTCTTCGGCTCCATTTTTGATATCCTGAGTTGAACATTTACAATTATTTATTACGGTACCTTTGAACTCAAACTTACTGACAATACGTTTAATAGTTGAAATGAACAGAATGGGCTTGGTGGGGAAATAAACTAAAAAAATTTCTGATACTGCTCTAAAACTGTTTCCGCATAATACCACTTGAATAATTCATTTTTTTTTAAATACCGACTGTCACTAATTTATTGACACTTTTTCTTATGTCAGGGACAATATTTATTTTCCTGGTGCTGTTTGGTTTTACCTGAACCGAAAGTTTGGTGATTTTGCAATTACATTTAATTGAATAATTCAACATTCGCTTATTAAAATTTTTTAAAACTTGGTACGAGGGCTTGTCAGATTGGTCTCTTCAAAAAGTTATCTTACATTTTTTCTGTAAACTATACATGGAGCCAATAATTAACCTCCTTAATACGCTAGACTGAGTTTCTTTTCAATTCATATTTTCAAAATTATCATTCAATACTAATGTATTAGTCACTCATACTAATAGTTTTACTTATATTGTTTATAATGTATATAAGCAGCATAATTATGCATAATACAGAAAACAAAACTTTAGTCAATTTTAGAATCGCTTTTTCAGAAATGGTGAATTTTAAGGCAAAAAGTGTAGGAATAATATTTGTAGACAATTGCATGATCTACAATTTTTGTTAAAGCTATTTTTATCATAAAACTAACCGTTTCACTAAAAAATCCAGAAAAAACATTTTTGCGAACTTTGACCTTGTAACCTTTTAAAAAAACCCACCTAAATAATTTTCTTCTGTCAATTTTTAGTCTGTTAATTTCAACTGAATTATACCCCCGTGTATCCAGACATGTTGTATATTATACAAATGACCCGGAAATCCCCTTTGAGCCCACGGAAGCCCTTTTGCCTTGTGCTGTTCTATTATGCCAATAAAGCCCGTAAATATCAGTTCTGAAACACGAGCGGTATAAGCAATAAAATTCCGGAAGAGATCAGTCGTATTTTTGATCATTGTGTTTAAATTATGGGAATTAATTCGGTGGGGACCGGTAGTTTACTAAATTTCAACTGACGTAGCATATTAAGGTTGTAATATAAATTTAAGAGATTTTTTGGTGCCCAATAGTACAGGAAGCCACCGCATTTTTCTTTAAATACTATGAACTACAGTAAATTCAAAGCAGCACTGGTGCCTCAGCTCAGCGGGTTCAAATTGCATTTTTTTACCTAGGAAAAATTGTAAAAAATCGGTTTTTTCATTATAGGTAGGTAGGTAGGTTTAAAGTGAGTGGACTTTTTACGCCCTCCACTGCGACCCCTCGGTCTATTGTGGCTCACACCTTTTTCTATTTCTCCCAATAGGATCGGACTTCTAATGAATCCGATACCAGATTGGGAGAGAGTTCTTACATCTCCTCTTACTCGTGTCGCTACCGGACACGAGCACAATGTTATCTGATGTGTTCTGGTGTCCTTGTCTCCTGGAGAGTACGACGAGCAGACGATTAGATCCATTATGCCCTCCTCTCCCGGTCTAGTGACGTGGGTAGCTACCAGGTCCTTGTTACAGAAATCAGATGTTCTTTCTGAGGCCGCATCTCCGGCCTTATCCTATGAAAAAGGTCCTATCCGCTGTTGCTTTAAAGCCCTGGGAACCTTTTTTCCTATAAAGGCGGTTCTGTCCGCCTTCTGTTTGGATTCAGGGAACCCTTCCTAAGCACCTGTTTGTTCGGGATGGATTAGCCCTTCCCCGTGAACCAGGCGCCTTTGACTTCAGGGGCACCTTACGAAACGGATTCACCCGTTTCGGTGGGCACCTTTGTCTGCTTGTGACCTTGAGTGGCACCTCTTTTTCAATATAACTCAAAAATAATTAATTTTAGAAAAAAAGGACATATAACCAAAATTATTGGCTCAATAAAACTAGGTAATTTTTGTTAAATAAAATTTTTGGTAGCTCTTTTGGTTTTTGAGATATTAACGATTTAAATTTAAAATAAAAACGCGAATATCTCAAAAACTAAAACAGCTACGAACAAATGTATATAACAAAAAATATGCTTCTTAATAAGCTCTATGGAAAAGGTTATACCCAGGGAACATAGGAAATTATTCAATTAAATGTAATAGCAAAATTACCAAACCTTCGGTTCAGGTAAAATCAAACAGACACCAATAAAATGAATGTTGTCCCTGACATGAGGAAAAGTGTCAATAAGTCAGTGATGGTCGGTAATTTAAAAAAATATGAATTATTCAATCGACAAAAAGTATATAATTAAGTGGCATTATGCAGGAAACAGTTTTAGAGCAGTATCTGAAATGTTTTCAGTTTATTTCCCCACCAAGCCCATTCCGTCCATTTCAACTATTAAACGTATTGTCAGTAAGTTGGAGTCCAAAGGTACCTTAATAAATAATTGTAAATGTTCAAGTTACGATATCAATAAAGGAGCCGAAGGAAGAGAGAACAGAGATCTTAATATTCTACTGAGTGTGGAGGAAAACAAAATGGTTAGTACCGGGGTTCTTGAGCAAGAGGTAAATAAACATCATACAACGGTATTACGACTTGAAAAACCAGATTTATTCATATAAATTGAAAAACATCAAGAGCTGCAGGCAGGAGATAAAGAGCGAAGAATGGCATTTTGTTTTTGAAATGATGGAAAAAGAAATAACGTAGGAATTTTTTTAAGAAATATTTGTTTTACCGATAATATTACATTCACCCTCAACAATGAACCAAATTTCAGAATTGCCGGTATTGGAGCCAAGAAACATAACATCGCTTTGTTTATACACGACAATATCCCCAAAAACAAATATATTGTGGAAATTATCCAAAAAGGGGCCTTTTTTATGGACTATAACCTACAGCAAAAACTTTTTGGACTTATTCAAAATCAATTTGGGCCCGCCTTGGGAAAAAGTTGTTTGGAAGATCAAATGATCTGGTACCAAATGGATGGTTGCCCCGTCCATAATGCCCGAAAGGGTAGAGAGTCCCTGGAAAAAAGCTTTTAACGGCAATATTTTGGTCCACGGTACCGGATCTTTCACCGAATGACCCGTGGGGTCACTTAAAAAGTGTCATTTATAAAAGTGTAAAATTAAAGAATCCAAACCAGCTACAAAACGCTTTTGGGTTAAAATGTAATAAAATTTCGCAAAATCAACTTAGCAACGTTAGAAAAGAATTAAATGTCGATTAGGATTTGTTTAGCTGTTAATGGGGGGTTGTTTGAAAATTTAGTTAATTATCTTTTATGTAATTCTCTATTTTTTTAAAAAAGTTTTTGTATTTTATTTCATTTTATTTTCCACACCTAGTATAATATTAAGAGTTCAGTTCTCTCTTTTTAGGATCTATTTTCGATCTTCTGAGTTAACTTTTTAAAATTTTTTATTGCGATGCTTTGGACTCGAATTAACTTACAATCGTTTAATGGTTAAAAAAACCAAATTGGCTTAACGAAAAAAAAAAATTAAACTTTTTTTAAACCCTATTGGTTTAATTAAATTTTTTTTAAAAAAAATTTTTTTAATGATGATATAAAATTTTATTATTTTAACATTGTTAAAAAAAAAAGTTTAATAAAAAATTTTTTTAAAAATTTTTACTTTAATGTAATGGTTGTGAGTGATGAAAAAAAAAAACTTTTGTATTGCTGTAGTAGATTTGACAAAGCCTATAAAAAATTGTTTGCTGGTGATGGTTCTGTTTCTTTTACCTGAGCGAAAATTTGGAATTTGGCAGTTACATTTAATTGAATAATTAAAAATGGGTTTTTCAAATTTTTTTAAACTTGGCAAAGGGTTTGTCAGATTGGTTCTTTAAAAAATTATCTTACTTTTTTTTTTTTAAAAAGTACAGGAACCCCAAAAATTCCCCCCTTTTTACATGGGATTTTCCCATTTCAGGAGCCAGAACAAAATTTTCATACCAATTTTTCCCCCCAAGCGAAAATTTGGAAATGATCGAGGGGTTTTTTAAAAGTTGTAAAAAACAGTGGGTTCCTTGGGCAATGAGCCGGGTATTTTTTAATAATGACAAAGATTATTTGAAAATAAACTTAATTTCATTTAATTTTTTTTTTTTTTTATAAAATAAATTTTAAAAGAATTTTGTCAAAGGTAATTGTTTAAAAATGGCTTTTTCCCCCGATTTTAACCAAAATTTTGGGATAGGGTTTTTTTTTTAAACCTGACTTTAAAAATTTTTTTGGCAACGTTTCTTTTAAAAATTTTTCATCAAATTGAAAATAAACTAGCCGCCATAGTTTAAACAAGCGGTTTTTAACAAATAACATTCTGTGTCTTTTTTTTTTTTAAAGCTGTCAGGGGCAACTATTAATAAAACTTAAATCCCTATAGCAGCTATGCATTTTTTTTAAATAAAAAAATTTTGTTGCCCTAATTTGAAAACAAAAAAATTTTGGAATAAGCAAATAAAAAATAAATAAATAAGATAAAAAATTAAATTTGGGGGGTTTCATTTAAAAAAATTTTTTTTGGGAGTTTTTAATTTCATTTTTTTTAACTTATTTTTTTTAAAGCCCCGTATAAAATCTAAAATATTTAAAAAATATTAAAGTAGGTCCTTTTAAAAGAAATTTTAAAATTTAAAAAATAAAAGGGTTTTTTTACGAAAAATTATAATTTTTTTAGGATCCAAAACGTCATTTTTTTTAATTTTTTTAATAACACAAAATTTAAAAAAGGGGGGGGGTTTTGGACCCCTTTAAAAAAAAATTTTATGAATTATTCCTTAACGTCTTATCAGTGGGTGTTAAAAAAAATTTTGTCCCTTTTATTTCCCTTTAAAAAAATTTTTTGAAAATTGGTGAAGGGGTTTATGCATTAAAGGCATTTTTTTTTTTTTTTAAAAAAATTT
>JAHBCN010017408.1:0-18383 GCA_019359885.1 Listronotus oregonensis
AAACGTCCGGCCTATATTTGTGTAGATATTACTTTTTGCATTAAGTTCACTCAGACAAGGTCGTGAACGCTTTCACTTTATATATTCCTTTAATATCATTTATTAAATGTTATTATTTGTTTTCAAGAAAAGCCATTTCTGGTCGATTCATTTTATCTTAATTTAAATTCTACAGAAATATTCTTTTAAGTTAAAATAATGTAAAAAGTTTACCGGAAATGAATTCATAACGGTTAAGGGCTGCAGTTTCCCAGGTTAACGTTGAGTAATATTATAACTGCCAGAACAAGCTGTCACTGCAAGGAAAAAAGGAATAATTACATTTTAAGCATTTTCATAATTAGCAACTTTTAAGTCTTAGCTAAGTTTATTTATAGACTATTATTAACTATTATGGAATATCGGGAGTATTAAAGAACAGATTCGTGAAAACCATTTTATGATTGATAATACAATCCCACAAGAAAAAATTGAAATTCCGAAAGACTTGACCATGGTATCTTTATGTTTTTGTTGTCGCTGAACCCGAATTCAAATATGAATATGAGTGTGTACTTATGTCCCTGAGTACGAATTCGTAGTCAAATCTGTAAAATTATAATTTCGCAGATTTGACCTTAAAATATATTTTAACCATAACCTGATGGGGTTAAACTGACCACCAACTCATATTCAGCGACCTCAAAAACATAGGTATACTTTCTTCAAATTTAGTTGCGACTAATTTTGCAGATTTGACCTTTAAATACCCTTGATCCTGACCTGATGGGGTTAAACTGACCCGGGATTCAGATTCAGCAGCTTCAAAAACATAAAGATACCATGTTTAAGTCTTTTGGAACTTTAGGTCAGAATCAAGGTCAAATCTGCAAAATTAATTCTAAATTATCTTAAAATCTATACATTTTAGTTAAAAATACGTAACGAGCTTATTGACAAAAAATAAAATATTCTGCCCTAAATAAAAATATTTTTTGTTGCAAAAAAAATAAATTAAAAAAAAACAAAAAATGCAATATTTTTTCTGTTTTTTACATTTTTGTCCACAACTTTTTTCTGAAGCAAGATAGAGATAGGCATTGCTTTAGAGAAAAGACAGCTGACGTCAAAACCTTTAAAATAAGCGTAGCTAGTAATTTTAATAATATTTGACAGACATAAGCAAATGTGCAATGTTTAATGAGAAAGGTAATAAAATTTGTTAAAATTATTTAAAAATTATCGGACACCAAAAGCAATGTCAATTTTATGGTCTATATTTTCTTTAATGTTCTTCTCAGATATTTTAAGGTAACTTGTATTTTTGCCAGTGACTGTTACTTACTCTTTACAAAAAATGTATCAGTTAATATTAAATTTCATGCCCCCACAATTTACTTGACCGACTTTTAAAAACTTACAAGCTGTTTGATGTAATTTAACTCCTTTTCATTACCGTAATTAAAAAAAGTTATTATTAAATCATGTTATAAATAAACCGTTATAAAACATTTTTTTAAATCAAAACACGTTTTATTTATAAAATGTAACAATAATTTATAATAAAAAATTAGAAAAAAATTATAAATGGTTGTAAAATTTAAAAAATATGTGTCTACCAAGTTTTAATCAATATATGTTTTTTTTCTCTAAAGCGATGCCTTTATCTATCTTGCTCTAAAAAAAACTTGTTACAAAAATAAAAAAAGTGACTTTTTGATATTTTTAATTTATTCTTGGCATTTATTTTGCAACATTTTTTTTTAACCTAAAAAATAGTTATTCAATGGGAAATTTTATTTTAACAAAAAAAAAACTTTTTACACATTTTTTGCTACAAATACATTTATTTCGAGATAATATAAAACTTTTTAAAATAATGAACAAGTTGACCCCGTTTTAAAAACGCCAGCCTAATTTTTTTAATGTTTTGGCACCCAAAAACCAAAGTCAATCATAAAATTACCATTACGCATTTGTACCTTATTCAAAGTAATAGTCAATAGCCTCTTATGCGCATTAATAACAATGAATTTTTATTAGTCTCCTTATTTTAGGCAAAACTAACAAAAATTATTTGTTATTCAACGAGGGCTCAATAAGGTCATATTGGTGGCATTCCCCTTATCTAAAAAATGTATATAATGTGTTATTTTTACCATACAATCTTAAAGAACACTAAAGAAAATAATGTTAATTAAAACAGAAGAAATACGATGTAAAATATATTTTTTTAAATGGGGCACTTTATTTATTGCTTTGTTCTAAAAAGTGTCTTATTCTTTCCAACAAATAATATTTTGTATTCATTTTTAGTAACAACAGAACTAATTTAATGTATATGATAAATTTGCGATTTAACTAAGAAAATCGGAAAAGAAAAAAATAATAATCTAAATCTGTTGAAGTTTAAACTTTACTACTACTTTTACTACATGTTGGTAAAAATTTTCTTTCTCAAAATAATTAGCTTAACACTTTATTAAAAGATGACATATATATTTTTGTATATTTTTTACACAGTGTCTTTTTGTTTATTTTATTTTTATTTGGATCAATAAGCCTACAAAATATTGCATTATTTTGTCTCTATAACTAAAAATTTTATAAATGACGATTTTAACAATGTAACAAATATCTTAAATTATAATAATTATTATATCATTACTCATAATTTATTAATGTACAATTCCCAACCTTATATACTACCGAACACATTATGATTTGCATTTTATAATTTATTTAATTAAAATAGTAACTTTAACTTAAACTTAAACCAAATTATTTATTTGGCCTTGGTTAATTAATATTTTTAAATTTAAATTTTTTGTTTATACATGCATAATATTTAAATAAAATTTTAAATACAACACAAATGAAATATGTAATACAACATTTTTTATAGGAAATTGTTACAAATATAAAAACAATATGATGACAAGTTACTGCCAAAGGTTTAACTTTTATAAGTTAAAGGTTATTGAAAAACATTTTTAGCACAAAAATCTGCAATAAATTCCAAATGCATATTAAAACTAAAAACTAGTAAATTTTGTATGATACCTAACAGTAACAGCCCAAAATATAATTATGTGCTAAATTGGCTTACCTTGGCTGGTTTGCTAGTGGTTTCCATAAGGTGGCTTTTAAAAAAATAAAGTTCGTTTTAGAAGGTTTTTATTTATGAACCCGGTACCTTAACGACAGAAGTCCGGCACAATTCACTATGTAGTACAAACTCTCTTTATTATTACCATAACTTTTATCTAACCTTGTTTTTTATTACTTTAAATAAAAACATTTAAAATATAATTAAAATCGATTTTTAAATTAATTGAGCTATAATACAAAGCAATATTTGTTTATTTGCTTAACACTTAAATTACGTATTCGAAATACTGAATCAACTGATTATTTATAATTGTGTGTATTGTAGATATAGAGTTGTTGTTGATAAATGTAAATTTTAAATAAAACACTGTTGGCCTTTCATCAACATGTGTTTGCAATAGTATTGTACCAGTATTTCAATAATAATTTATTTGTATTATTGTTTGTTTGTTTTCTTGTTATATGGATTAAAATACAGATATCAAATCAACATCTGATAAAAGTACTAAATTTACCAAACATGAAATGATGAACACGAAAAATTTTAAAAGATAATAGAAAAGTTTTTGCTGGACAAACTTGTCAAATTTGTTTTAAATTAAATAGCTTACACAATTTGACAGCACATATAAATGACAGATTCAGCTTTGTGCCAAATGAAATTCAAATCAGACTTTATGTTTTACATATATGATGGAATTACGGAATAATAGAACTGTTTTTGCTTATGTTAAATTTGAATTTGAAAAACAATAAAGTGTTACCAGTTTGGATAAAAGGCTTTAAATCGTATATTCTGACTTTCTAAACCTAAATTGTTCAAGCAAGTAGCACCAAACATATACTCTTTTACAAAATCATCATATATATTTTTGCCATATTATACTGAGTAATTTTTCATGTTGTAGAATTTAGACCAAGGCTTATATGTAAAAAACAATAGTTATTGAATTAAAATTAGAGGATTTTTAACAAGAACCAAAATATACCTTCGCCTAGAAGGGTTCGGAATAAAAAAATGGACAAAATATGAAAAAAACAAATAAACGAATTTTTTTCTACCTTAATCGCTTATTACTTTGTGAAAATTGTCTTTTATCTAATTAAAAAAAAAACGTAATTTTTAATCGTCTGTGAAACGAGAGATTAACAATCAAATTGTTCAAAATTAACATTAACGATATCTGTTATATATGAAAGCCATGCATTTATTTCTAAATATCTTAAAAACGGTCCTTACGATTTTTTTTAAACTATTGCAATATATATATATATATTAAAAATATAAAATATAATTATATATAATTATATATATATATATAATATATATATATATATATATATATATATATATATATATATATATATATATATATATATATATATATATATATATATATATATATATATATATATATATATATATATATATTTTAATATATATATATATATATTAAAGTATTAAAATATTTAAAAAAATAATAATTTTTTGACCGTTTTGTTAAAAAATATTGATTTTTAAAAGTTTTCTACGTCTGTTTGTTATTAAAAAATAGTTTATCACCCTTATGAGAGGTGTATTTAAGGACTAGGTGGGTCCAAAAAGTTTCAAATAGTGTAAATTATAACTGAATAACGAGCAAACCTGATGTGTCGTGTGTACAGTAGACTGGGCCAAAAAAAAAAGTTTTGTTTTTTTTGGAAAAATATTTTTAAAATATTGTTTAAGGTAAAAAAAGGTGAAGGTTTGAGCCCTTAGCACTAATATTAAGAGGTCTATCAATCTTATTTTCGTTTTTTTAGTCGTGTTTATAACTTTCAAAAGTTAAAGAAAAAATTAAATTGTTGTTTTTTTCGGTGATGATTCAATTTTTTTTACTCAATAGAACAAATTAATTTTTATATCATTAAAAATCATTATTTTATTAATTTTATCTATCAAAATATCTAAAGTTTATAATATATCCAAACTTATTCTTGCTTAATAGCTATTTATTCTACGAAAATTCAGTTTTAAGCTTAATTTCTCGGAAACGGCTCGCCCGGCAAAAATGTTTAATAAAACTTTTTTTGCAAAAAATTTAATTTCCTATAAATATAAAAGCAGAATTTTTTTTTACCTTAATGGTTTGGAAGTTTTGACGCAAAAATGACAGCACAACTGAAAAATCGAAAATAACGTTGATAGACTTCTTCATAATAATATTAAGGGGTCAAACCTTCACAATATATTTTTTGTCATCTTGAACAATATTTTCGATATATTTTTTAAAAACAAAAATATTTGATTTTTTTGGCCCAGTCTAGTGTACAGTCTCCTACAAAAATAATATTTTCAAGCATCGATAACCTCTAACTTTTGGTAAAGCGTATTAGATCTAATTTGGAACAGAGTTAAATTTGAGGTCCATTCAAAATACTACATTACGAATTAAACTAAAATAGGAAAAAATATAATCTTACTGAGAGGGTGTTCAGAACCTGCCTACCGACCCGTACATTAATTTAATTGCGAAAAAAAATATTTTCTACATTTATTTGTGGATAATTTTTTAAGGCTCTTCGTTTTGAAATTCTTGGGTCATTTAGGCCGTATAAGATAACCAGCTTTTCAAATTTTAACAAAGTTTTCTGTTCCTGAGTCCAAGACATTTACACCTTACTAGTTTGTATTACTATTCACACAATAAAACTTTCTCCCCTCAATTTTATTGGAGAAAACAAAAGCCTAATCCAATAGGAAGTTAAAATAAGTAGGAAAATCCCTTAACGTTTCGGCTATCCTGAAAGAAAACGCCCTAGTTTCTTTCTTTTAAGATAAAATTACAGCCTAATGAGATCCTTTATTTCCGTAAGAGATTCCGAGAAATCCGGAAAATACTTTTGAAACGCGTCTTAATTGAAACTCGCGATTTTATCGCGTAGTTTTAGCTATACTTCTTCTACATAGACGTGCCAAGTGTTTCAGTCGTTTTTTTTTTATTTTGTTACAACTGCATGTTTATTTAGTGCTATAGAATTGTCAGTAAAATAAAACAATAGTGGCATCTAAAAACAGCACATCCAAACTTAAATATTACAAACCAGCAATGCCTTCTTTTTAAAATTTTCTATGGAAAGAACATTATTTCGTACACTGGAAAACCCACACGTGTGCAACGTATTTCCAAGAAAGAATCTTAAATTTTTCTTTCTTATTATAAATCTATATCTCTTGTCTTAGTTAGGTGTAAGGTTACACATGAAAGACAAGATTCATTTAATAGGTCTTCTTTCATTTCTTTTACCTATCTTAAATAAGTCCCTCGAGACCTATGGCAAATTTCAAATCGTTGCTCCTGACATTTCCCAGGCTTTTCACCCGGTCTAGAATAATACACACCTTAACAAACTGCCTTCCTACGGTCATCCACGCAAACTTTGTTCTTGCCTCTTCAGTTCTCTCTTTAATCGACGTTTATCAGTTATTTTAGATAATCACTCTTTCAGCTTACACCAAGTTAATTCTGGGATACCATAGGGCTCAGTACTAGCACCACCACTTTATCTTTTACACAACAACGATATTCTCTCTTCCACGATCACTCCCATTTTTAGTTGTGCTGACGATAGTACATTTTACCTCAAAATATAGTTTTCCAAACCAGTATTTACACCTGATTTGTAAAATTTAAAGAAAATATCTAGTTTAATGCCCCATAACAAACTAATGTTCTATAGCACGAAAAATATCTGCCAATAGTCATCATTTACTTATAAGCAGTCATGTTTTTCAGTAAAAAAAATCATTTAACCTTATGAGCGTTGATTCAAAAATATCCTCAATTGGCATAAACACATTATTAGTCCAGGGTATTTAAACCAAAATCGCCCGAATAGCGGAAATATTTTGAGCCAGCAGATATCGAGATGCGGTTTTTGCATGTGTTCAGGAAGGTCCCAGAAAACGAGTCTAGGAAGTCTGGTTCATACATTTTTTGAAAAATGCCTTCTGGGCCGGAAAATGCATGTTCCAATTGCATCATTACTTGCACCATTATAGGAACGATTGCAAACTCGGACAAAATCGCTCGGAAATCGTTACTCGGGAGGTTTTCGGAACTACCGAACTCAATTCTGGCATTAGAATTACCCGGGTGTGCTCGGGCGTGGCTCTGTGGGGGTGTCCGGGGGGTGAATTGGGGGAGAAATGGCAGCGTGCCTGAAAATCGCTCCAAACTCGTTAATCGGGTGTTTTCGGGGATGCCAAATTCATTTATAGCACTAGATTTCTCCGGGGGCGCTTGGGGGTTCTGCTGTGGGGTTGTCTGGGGGGGGATTGCAGCGTCCATGAAAATATAAATAATAATTTAATATAAAATATACCTAAATAAATAAAAAACAGTAAATTTATAATATTTTTGCTTTTAATGGAAAACAGAAAAGTCTCTTATTGATAAAGCAATTATTTGTCAACAAGAAACTATAAATGATTTTGTTTTTTTTTAATTTTTTTTTGAATTAATATTTTGCTATAAATATTGTCATGTTTTAGTTTTTTATGGAAATATATTTGGATTAAAAAAAATAAAACAATATGTTTTGATTTTGTAAAAAAAAATAAAAAATATGTTTTTATTTTGTAAAAAAAATAAAGTCGACCTTGCACGCATAAGTCCGACTGCCAATGCGTTAACCGACCATATCAAGCGTGTCTATTTCCAAGTACAGGCTTGGTATGGTTTACAAGGTCAAGACGAGACGAATTGGTGGATGAAGAGCTCAGTCCTGTCACCATGACCCAGGCAGCCGAAATTTTGAGCAAATTTCTTTGTTCTTGTCAAACCGACTGTAGCACGAGGTGCGGGTGCCACCGAAGTTGGTTGGAGTGCTTACTTGCATACAAGCATTGAGATGGCAATTGCTTAAATTAAAAAGGGACTTCCAATGGGGCCGAGAATTGTGACGAGGAAGAAGATGAAGAAGGGGAAGAAAATGAAGGAGGGAAAGACGAGGAAGAAGAGTTTGAACAAGATATTTAGTATTTAGGTTAAAAATTTAAGTTTATAATGAATAATTCAAGATTAGTAAGAACTCCTATTTGTTATTTAAATAAAGTATTATTTTCATAATTTGTGATTTTCCACTTTCTTCTTTAACATTTCTCACAGAGCCACCCCCGAGGGCCCCCGGGGAAGTCTAATGCCAGAATTGAATTCGACATCCCCGAAAACCCTTGAGTAACGATTTTGAAGCGATTTTTATGGACTATGCAATTTTCGCCCCAGAATGACTCCCAGACAAACCCACAGAGGGACCTCCAAACAGCCCCGGGTAATTCTAATGCCAGGATTGAGTTCGGCATCCCCGAAAACTCCCCGAGTAACGAGTTTGGAGCGATTTTCAGGGAAGCTGCCATTTCTCCCCCGGGCACCCCCACAGAGCCACCCCGAGCACACCTGGGTAATTCTAATGCCAGAATCGAGTTCGGCAGCCCCGAAAACCGCCGAGTAACGAGTTTGGAGCGATTTTCAGGCATGCTGCCATTTTTTCCCCAATTCACCCCCCGGGCACCCCAACAGAGCCACCCCCGAGCATATTCGGTTTATTCTAATGCCAGAATTGGGTTCGGCAGCCCCGAAAACCCCCCGAGTAACGAGTTTGGAGCGATTTTCAGGCATGCTGCCATTTCTCCCCCAATTCACCCCCGGACACCCCCACATAGCCACCCCCGAGCACACCCGGGTTATTCTAATGTCAGAATCGAGTTCGGCAGTTCCGAAAACCCCCCGAGTAACGATTTCCGAGCGATTTTTCCAAGTTTGCAGTCGATCCTATAATGGTGCAAGTAATGATGCAATTGGAAAATGCATTTTCCGGCCCAAAAGGCATTTTTCAAAAAATGCATGAACCAGACTTCCTAGACTTGTTTTCTGGGACCTTCCTGAACACAATGCAGAAAACCGCATCTCGATATCTGCTGGCTCAAAATATTTCCGCTATATTTCCTAATTTCCCTGGACTATGTATCCATATCCACAGCACCTTCGAAAAAGCTTGGATGGATCTCTCGATCCATACAGTATTTCTTCCTTTCTAATCTATTTACACACTGTGTATTTCAAAACAGTCCGCTTTTAAAATCGGGTTCTCTTGTATAAAGAATAAGGTATTTTACAAGTTTCTTGTACTTTTTAATCCAAAAAAGAGCCCTTTGCCTAATAATTCATTCCACTTTAAGCCATTGTGGACTGTTCCAAGATAAAAAGAAAATATTTTGAAAACAAATAAAGAACAACACCACAGTAATGAATAGGATTATTCACAACCGAATATTAACCAAAAAAATGAAAAAAAATACATGATTTGCATTTTTTAACTCTGCAAGTAGAAATGATTAGAATTATATTTATCTTTTTAAGTACTAAAAAAATTTCCTTTTTTTAACAAAGCCCAAATACTAGGTTCCGTGGGTACAAAGGTTTTTTGATGATATAAAGATTGTACAAATAGGTACCACCTCTAAACTATTTTTTCATCAACGTTTAAGTAATTTTATTTAGATGAGACATTTAGTTTAAAGTAAGATCCAAATTACACACAACTGTTTGCGTTGTTCGTCTATGGTTACTGGTCAGGCTACTAACCATGCCAGACGTTGCTTCATTTCGTTTATCTGTCGAAAAGCGTTCTTTCAACAAGCCAAGGACGACCCTAATTTTTTATTTTAGAGCACCTCCACTGCATCCTGCAAGATTCGAATTAACATTGCAGCAGTTGAAACTCGTAACGCGTATTTCCACATAGCTAAACTTAGTTTTTCTTTATACGTATTTCTTTTAATTACAAATAACGTCTTTTAATTAAAAAAAAATAAATGGATATTTTTTTATTAGAGTAAGTCTAAAAACGACAAGAGCGATATCGAAAACTTGATTTACTCCTGGCATTTTACTTTATACATTTTTTTAATCACCATAATGGATTTTTATCCCTAAAAGAATTTTTTTCTTTATGATATGTAATCCCAAAATTTATTTTTTTATCCATAGCTTATTTATTTTCAAATGTACCCAAAGAACCTTGGCGCATAAGTGGGGGAAGGGGGTGATCGGCTTTTTCCCTTTTAAAATCTCACCTTGCTAGGCTTGTTAAAAATAAAAGGACGTGCTTTTTCCCCTTTTTTTGTTTTTGTAGGTGCTTTAAAAACTGTTTTATTGAATCTTAAAATTTTTCGTTTTTTCGAATATCTTAGCCGCATTAAAAGATTTTTTTATTTTGCTTTGTTCCAAGTTAAAAGTCAATGAAGCGCGGATAAAGCACAATTTTTTTCAAAAATTTTTGGTGGAAAATTCAATTTATTTTGGGCTTTAAAAATTTTTAATATTTTTTTAACAAAGCCTAATATCCCCCATTATTATGTAAAAAATATTTATGTGATGTGTCTGTAGTAGATCTAGCTTTATAAATTTTTCATAATTTTTGACAGGAAAAGAGGTCAAAAAATTCAAAATCTTTTTTTTTTTTCCTATTTTTTAATATTTTTTAGGAAAAAACTTTTAATTTTATTATTATTTTCTTTAGTTTTCTTATAAAATAAAAGTTTTGAATAAACAAGAAATATAATTAAAAAAAATATTTGAAATATTACTAAAAAGTAGAAGCAAATTTAAAAAAAAAATCGTCTTTTCCAATTTATTTTAAATCTTTTCAATTAAAAAGTTATTTTATACCTTGTTTTTCAGGAAAATAAAAAAAAATAAAATTAAAAGTTTTGTCTAAAAAAAATATTGAAAAATATCAAAAAACAATTGATTTTGAATTTTTTGACCCACTATTACCTCTATTAAAAATTATGAAAAATATATGAAGCCAGATCTACTAAAGACACATCACACATATTTTGTTTATATAATGTTGATTAATGGAATGTGCTGAAAAAGTAATCAAAATCTTTAAAAGCCAAGAAAAATTGAATTGCTCGCCAAAATAAAAAAAAATGTACTTTATCCGCGCCTCGAAGACCTTTAATTTGGAACAAAGCAAAACTAGAAAGCTTTTAATGCGGCTAAGTTATTCGAAAAAAAAACAACCAAAAATCTTCGTGAAATATTAAAACAGTTTTTGAAGCAACTACGTAATTAAGAAAAAGAAAAAAGCACGTCTTTTTATTCTCAACAAGCCTAGCTGGGTGAAATTTTAAAAAGTAAAAAGGCTAATAGTACAGTGGATGGGGAGAAAAAAAGTGTTTGACCTCCGGATTTTTTTGTACAGTTTCAATTTTTATGAAAATTTGGAATTAAGTTGCTTTCACCCTCTAGATCAAAGTTTATATATGCTTAGGGTGTGCTTTTTATTTTTAGGGGGTAAAAACCACCCCTTTTGCTTAAAAATTAAAAAACCATAGAAATAGACCTTATGTAAATTAAAATCATAGCTAAATATATAAAATGGATATATTTTTATGTTGTGAGTTATATCTAACATTATATTTGTAACGTTTTAACCCTTAAAAATTACCCTTAATAACAAAATAAAAAAATTTTTTTTTAATTTTAAAATTATTTAATAACGCTTTTATTGTAAAAAAAAAATATTTTAACAGTTTACGGTATAATAAATATTTAACTACTATAACTCAACCTTTAAATAACCACCCCTCATAACATTTACAAAAAAAAAATTTTTGACAAATCAAAACGATTTGATAATACATAATTATAGTCCCGGAAATGAAGCTTAAAAAATGGCAAAACCTCGCAATTTTTTTGTCCTGCATCGATTTGCATAAAAATTTGGAATTAGGCGCTTCTAACCCTCTACTTCAATTCTATTTCATGGTGATGTGCGCTGTTTATTTTTTAAGGGTGAAAACTACCCCTAATTATCAAAACTTATAGAATAACATTTTAAACCTTAAGATGGGTAAAAGTTGGTTTGGATTAGTTGACAAATGATTGTTTTATGCTTTGGAATACAATTTTAAAATATTTCAACCCTTAAAATCAACTATTGTTAGAGCTTAAAGTAAAAAAAAATATTTACCCTAAAATGATTAATTTATCATAGTAATTTAATTTTAGAATGTTGTTGCTTAAAATATGTACTAATTTTTTTTGCAACTTTTTGACCCGTAAAAATCAACCCTTATTATATATAATGCTTATTAAAAAAAAAAAAGGTTATGCCCAAAAAATTAATAGCTTGACAGATTTATTAAATAAAAATATTACTGCCTGAAATATTACCCATTTCATTCTTTTGCAAATTTTCAATCCTAAAAAACCACCCCTTACAACATTGCAATTCTTATATACCAATATAATAGATATAAATAGTAAATAAAGTGAAATTACACACAAAAATTATACCGGTAAAAGTTTAAAGTATACCGGTTTTATAGAATATTATGCTCCGAAGTGGTTTATTCGAATTTTTCGCAAAAAAAAGATTGGTTTTTTAAACATCGCTCCTTTAGTTTGATAGATAGTTTTTTCACAACAATTTTGTTGGGTTTTTTAAGAGCTCCAAGGCTACGTGAATTAAATCCTTTTAAATCCCTTAGTTTTACAATGGGATGAGTTTAAAGGGCTAGAATAAGGTGGTGCTCGCTCGTAAATAGAGGCTTTTAACGGCCATATCTGGCCAAATATTTATTGTACAGAAAAATATATGAACAAAAATGTCTTTGTTATCAAAAAAGCTACAATTCGGTACTTTAGCATTTTTTGTATCTCCAGTATTGTTGGAGTTATTTTGAAGAAAATGGCTATTTTTACGAAATTGCGGAAAAACGTTTTTTACTTAAAGCTCCAATTTTTCCGAAATTAAGCATTTTAATTTGGTTAAATTTCTAGGATGTATTAATTATACACATACAAAAAGAATCGCAGAGGTGGACAGATCAATTTTAATTAGGAGGGGAATTAGGGGATTGTTTTTAATGATCTTTTCGTAGAAAAAAGTAGGGACTGACTTCATTTTTATCATAACTCGCGTAATTTCCTGGCTAGAAACTCTTTTTTTGTTTTTAAAAGAAAGGTCTAGTTATATACTTTAAAAAAGACCTTATATATTTTCCTTGAAAAATGCAACCTTTTCCCGCTATTTGACTTTGAATCTTTCAAATTTAGCATTTGACGAACAAAAGCTAACCATTACCAAGCCGTAGCTTGGTCCGTATTGGTTGTAGAGAAAGTATAAAAAAACATTTTAAGGTTTTTTCATAAGCTACAATTTTGCTCTCTACAGTTTTTTGATAAAATGCATAATTTTAGAGCTATTCGTGAAAAACTCATTAAAAACGTCGATTTTTTCGTCGCGAATAACTCGAAAAATATTAGTTTTACGAAAAAAATGTATAAAACATTTTTTACTTAGAATTACTGTCTTTATCAATTTCTGTAGTTAAAATGTAATAAAAAAATTTCACCCCCAAGATGGGGTGGCAACCACCCCCAGGATAAAATAAACTTTGATTCTTGGGCTATTCCTTCCTTCTGTAAAAATTTCAGGTAAATACATGCAGTACAAAAAAATTCCGAGCCAAAATGCCTCATATCCTGTACTATAAATAAACTCTTTTTATGCGCCAGAGTCCTTTATAACAATTTGTATTCCTAATAAATAAATAGTCACCGTAAATTATGCTCAAGAAATTGCTTTTATTTTAGAAATAATAACGGGGTTCCCAAAACAATAGTTCTGATGAATTAAATTTTCTGTCACCAAAATAATACCATTACCTAATTTTATTATTTGGTCTCTAATTTTATTTTTAAGTAATAACACAAACAACTACAGATAATTGCTTTTAAATACAGTAAAACTTGTGTTAACGGACACTCTTTTATATCGGCCACCTGTGTTATCGGCCACTTTCAATACAAAAATCTACTTTATAAATATTTCCTATATAAATGGCCTTAGATAATGGACACCCTAATAAAACAGCCACGGTCAGACAAATTTCAATATTGCAGGTAAATCAACCTTTTTATATTGGCAGGAATTTCTTTGGGCTAATTTGTAATTTATTATTTTATGATTGTATTCTGCAAATTTTAAAGGTGAAAATACCCTTCAATAATATTTATGGCCAGGTTTAAATAGCATTTGTGGCTATAGGGGGATTATCTTTACATTATATTTTGAGTTATGTCTTAAATCGATAAGAATAAAGCTATCGTGTTTGGAATCGAAAAGTTTAATCATGTCCCTAAAACAAAAAGGTTTCTCACTAAAGGAAAAAAATGATGTTATCACGGAAAGTAAAAAGTACCCTTTAGGTTCGCGAAAACTGCCCAAAAAGTTTGCGGTGGGAAAATTCCAAATAAATAATGTCATCAGGAATAAAGCTGAACTAAAACGAATGTTTGAAGAAGATGTTAATTTAGAACGAAAGAGGAAATTCCTGAAGTCGGGAGGATTGGCAGTAGATCAAGTCTTTTACAATTGATTCTGCAAACCAAGAGGTAAAAATGTTCCAATATTTGGATCGTCAATTAAACAAAAAGCACTTGAGGCAGCAAGCAATTTATAACTGGAAAATTTTGTAGCCTCGAATGGTTGAACAACTGTTACCTGGCAATACTGACCACCCTTCTATAAAGGCCAATTATTCTTAATTTTATGGTGGCCGTTATAGAAAAATTTTACTGTAGTTTGGCTTTACCATGTTGGTGACAGATCTATCATTTTAAGAACATACCAATATATATGATAACTAAAAAGTAAATAATTTGGTGACTGAATAAATCACACCCTTTTTTAAATTATTGAATGGAATGTTAAAAGCTATATAGAATTTATATTTTTTATTTTTTTGTTAATATCTTTAATCTTTGGAAAACTTTAATTGATAAATTCCCTATACTAAAAGAAACACTGCAACATTTAATTAAAACTTAAACGCGATATCTCGGAAAAGCCATTGACAAGTATTGAAGGGTTTAATGAGATTAAACAGGAGACTTTTAATTAAAAAGTTACTAAAATCCTGATTAAAATAATTAAATCTGTTCCAAAAAGTTTTCTACTTAAATTCACAAAGTAAGGAAGGTAGTAAAAGTTAAAACTGTACAACCTATTACATAATGCTCAGGGGCATGTCCAGAATCTTTTCTAAGACGAATAACTTTATGAAACAAAAAAACAACACGGTATTTTTGTGTTTTTTTTTATTTGTTTCTTCCAAAGGAATAAAATTTTAAAAAATAAAAAAAAAAAAATTAAAAAAAAATAAATAATAAAAATAATAAATATTAATATATAAATTTAATTTTTTTTCTAATAATACAATTTAAAAAAAATTCCTTGAAAAAATTTTAAAGAAAAAAAAAAAAAAACAAAAAAAACCCTTTTTTTTTTTGGGGTTTTTTTAAAAATTCAAATTTTTGCCGAAAAATAAAACAAAAAAAAAAGCTGTTTTTTATTTTTGTTTTTTTAAAAAAAAAGGTAGAAAATTTTTCCCTTTTTCAAAACAGAATTTTATTTTTAAATTTATTTTTTTTATTAAAATTAAATTTAATTTAAAAAAAATTAAATTTAATATTTTTTTTTTTAATATAAATTATAAAAAAATAATAATTTTAAACATTAAATTAAAAAAAAATTTGAAAAATATTCTCTTGTTTTTTTAATTTTAAAATTTTTAATAAAAAAAAAATTTAGAGCAAAAATAATTAAACTAATTAAAAATTTTTAATTTAACAGCAAAAATTTTAAAAAAAAAAAAAATTTTAGGTTTTCAAATTTTTCCCCAAAACAAAGTTTTTTTTTTTAAAAAAAAAAGTTATGGGTTTCCAGGGGTTTTAAAAAATTTAAACCCTTTGTTTGCAACGATACCTTTTTTTTCGGAACTGAAAAAAAAATTAAGATTATTATGGATTTTAATTTAACCCTTTATCTTTTGGGAAAAAGGATTTTTGAAAATTTTTCAAATTTTTCATGGGGAAAATTTTTAACGCATTTTTAACGTAAATGGGGCAATATCTTTTGGGGACGGACCGTGAAAACATAAATTCCCACACATTGTTTCCAAAATAAAAAAAATTTTCAAAGCCCCGGTTATTTTAAAACATTTTTCTAAAAAAAGGGTTTTTTTTTTTTTTAAAAAAAAAAATAAATTCAAAATTTATTTTTTTTATTTATTTTTTTAAATTTTAAAGACTTTTTTTTTTTATATATTTTTGGGGAAGGTCTACCCAAAAGGCCACGAAAAAAAAATTAAAATTTTAAATTTTAAAGGGTTGTTTTAAAAAAAAAAAACATATATTTTTGAAAGTTCGGTAAACCAATCCAATCCATGGCCTACAACCCGGGTGGGGCTTGGCCGCCTCAACAATTCTCCTTCATTCCTCCGATCCTGTGGGTTTTTTTTTCCCAACGAGCACCCCCAAGGTTTGAAGGCCTTGCGGATATTTCCCGCCATCGAATTTTTTGGGGCCCAAGTGGTCTTTTGTTGTTAGGGGTTTCTTCCCAGACCATTTTAATTTTGCCTTGGTCATTCTCCTCTGGACATGTCCCAGCCATCTTAATCTCTTCGATTAATTTCTTAAAAAATACTTGGACTATTATATAGTTCATATACCTCGTTGTTTGGCCCCTCCTCTCCCCCAAAGTTTGTTGACCCAGACTGCCCAAATATTTTTTTTAAAGGGTCTTTCTTTCAAAACGATTAGGCAAACGGGCTTGTACAGTCATGGTCCATGTTTCGCTAGCATAAGTTACAACTGGTCATAAAGTTTATATAAATATTTATTTTTTTTTTTCTGGTCAGGATCTTTTTCGTAATAATTGCTGGGGGTTCGTAGTAGCATTTATTTCCTGGTAGTATGCGCGTCTTATTTCTACTTTAAGTTATTATTGATGTTATTAATGCCCCTAGGTATGAAAAGACTGTACGTGCTCGAAGTTGTACTCATCCATGGTGACATTTTGTAGTATTCGATCTCGACCTGTCTTTCGTGTCATATGCATATATTTTGTTTTCTCCTCGTTAACTTTCAATTCCATCTTTTTTGCCTCTTTGTCGAGTTTTATAAAGGCTTGCTTCACGCTAATTCTATTTCTTCCCACAAAATCGAGATCATCTGCATACGACGGAATCAGTCTGGGTCCGCTATTGCCGAAGATGCTTATACCTAGTTCGGTTCGTCTAATCACCTTCTCCAAGGCAAGGTTAAATAAAGCTGGTAACAGTGCATCCCCTTGTTTAAGGCCAGTTTTAATATCAAATATTTTGCTGTATTGACCTTCTATTTTAATAATTGTACCATATGATCCCTCAACGAATACTTTAATCATTCTTATGAGTTTGCTGGGTATTCCCAGCATAGTTCTTCTAGTGCTGACCATTTTTAAAATACTATTTCGCCTGCCTAAAGTCCAGAATAGTTGTGTAAATTCTTCGAATTCCCAGCATTTTTTTTAAAAATTGTTTTTAAGTAAATACTGCGAGGGGAAAAAGCAACTAAAAATAAGGGATAAAAAACGATAGAAAAATAGAAGTAACCCAGCAATTACAACCCCAAATTTGGGCCTTTTTTTCCCAAAAAAAATTTTAAAAAAAATGAAAATCGAATGCATTTTAAAGGAAACAAAAAAATTATTAAAAACAAACTGGGGAAAAAAAAAATAACCGTGACACTTTTTGATCGTTTCGTTTAAAAATTTGATACCCCAATATTTCTTCTGCATACGGGGTTTTCGGTTTCCAATTATGTTGGACAGAACTTTATATGACGTATTAACAGTGAAACCTCTATATTGTTGCATGACATTCTATTTCTTCTTATTTATTGGATAATAACTCTTTTTTTTCCCCTTATTTGGAATTGATTCCTTTTCCCCATTTTTTTATTACTGATTATGGCTCCCATTTCTGTCCACCCTTTTTTCACTCTGCGGGGGGGCCATCTCTTCCCCCTGCTTTTTATTTTTTGCTTTTAATGGCTTGGTTGTCTTCTCTGGATGGTGAGTCAACCCAGACTTCAGCGATAAAAGTAAGTCCGGTAAATGTTTAATTTAAATATTTAAAAATACACATATCTATGATCAAAAACAATTATAGTTTTTTTTAAGACCACAAAACAAGCTTAATTTTGGTAATAGATTTAAACATCCCCTTTTGAGCGGCTGTTTTTTAGAAACCACCTGCTATGAACGAACACTGCTGCCAAAGCTATAACGATTGAAAATTAGAAATATTTTTGTAGGGGAAAAGCCAAATTTGTTGTAATAATTTTTTTTTTTTTTCAAAAATAAAATTTTAATTAAGTCAATTTTTTTTTTTAATTATGTATGTCTGTCTC
>JAHBCN010017409.1:0-18403 GCA_019359885.1 Listronotus oregonensis
AGCTACATAAGACCGGAGGTGAGCTGCAAGACCCAGTAAATTAAAAAAAAAATGATTTATTTAAAAATGAGTTTAAAAAATTTTAACACTGCCGTTCTTCAAAAAAAAAACCCAAAAGACCTTTTCATGTGGTGTTATTTATTATTTTATTATAATAATCAAAAGAACAGCTGGTTATTACAAAAAAAAAAATAAATAAAACAAAAAAACCTTTTTAAATACAAAAAAATAGTTGATTTAAACAAAAAAAGTGGTATAATGCTTAAATTAAAATACTAGTTTGCTCTTTATCACTGCCAAGTCTGTTTCTTATATCTGAATGTACAAGTCCACAAGAAAAAAACATCCTTTCGATATCACAGGCACACAAAAAAAAAATCACTATGGGGACACTTGCTTAATTTCTGAAACATCTTCTTGAGGTCTCCACCACTGTACTAAAGTTATATTTTTGATTATTTTTTTGAAAACAGAGTTTTGTGAAAGGGGTTCATTTTTCAACTTAATTAGTAATATTAATAATCCTGTGTCTGTAAAATATTTGGAAACAATTTGTAAACACTTTTTTTTGCTTCGCTAGTAAGGGATATTTTTTTTGTTTTTTTGGGGATCCAAAGTATACCCCAAAAGTGAAAGGGTGTTAGAACTTGAAAATACTCATTCTTAAATAACTTATATTGACGCAAGCTTCTTTTTCTTTAAATTTTAAAGTGGCAAAAATAGCCAGTTACTTTTTCCATATGTAAACTGCTTGAGCTAAAAATGCACCATTTTGTTGCATTGCATCCATCGCTATAGAAATTGGTTTTAGCAATTGTAGAAAATATTCAGCCATCCTTTTAATACAGATATCTGAAACTTTTTTAAAAATCTGCTCTTTGCAAATTAATAACAGTTTTAGTCACTTATTTACGTAGATCTGAAGACAATATGAAAGTGTATTCCATAGAACATCCTGAGGTAAGACCAATTTCTTGCCCGCTTTTTCTTTATACCAAGCATTTGACAAATGGGTATTTATAAAGTATTTCACAATATGTACTATATTTTTTTTTATCTGCAAAGCTTCTAAATCTTTGGAGCGCATACTATGTAAGTATGCCGAACAACTATATGTAATTATAGGGTAATTGGATGACTGCTGATGCTGACCATGTTGCTTGCATTATCTGTAACAATACTGATAACTTTACAGTTATATTCATTTTTGCTCTTATTTATCGATTTAATAGCCAATTTGGAAAGATAGTTCGCTGAATGGGGATAACCAGTATCTATGCTTTCTAAAAGAACACTGTTCCCATCCTCTGCAGTCAAAAAGACACAGTTTATCGGCTTACTATGTATATCCGAACATCCATCTAAGAATACGCAAAGAGATTGTCCAGATAATTTGTTAAAACACTTAGATTTTTCTTCTTGAAATATTGAATTCAAAAGCGTTTTTGATAACTGAAATCTAGATGGTGGAAAGTAACCAGGTCTAAGCATTTCTATGGCCTTTCGAACCTCCTTATTTTCTATAGCTCTAAAACTGCAATTTGTTGCGTAAACGGTTTTGGCTTTTTGTCTGCCCAATTCTTTTTTCTTATCTTGTCCAGTTTGCATAAAAAAGAATCCAATTGACCGCTACTTCCACTTTTTCCGTGCACCTACACTTCTCTTTTCACAGTTATAGGCCTTTTCATCAAATTTTTTTTTGTGCGAGGTCAGTATCCCCCTTTTTTTTTCGTATTTTTTTTGTAAAAAATAAAAA
Source organism: Listronotus oregonensis (assembly GCA_019359885.1). Classification (NCBI taxonomy): domain Eukaryota; kingdom Metazoa; phylum Arthropoda; class Insecta; order Coleoptera; family Curculionidae; genus Listronotus; species Listronotus oregonensis. Next base: position 1,757 of record JAHBCN010017409.1, read on the forward strand.
GGGCTTGTAAACACATAATTAAAATAAAAAAATACTAAAGGGCATAGTTATTAAAAAAAAATATGAAAAAAAAAAAAAAAGGACGTTAATTAGCAAATGGTTTTTTTTAAACGATTATTATAATGATATCAGTACAAAAGGAACGAAGAAGCGGTGTTGTTATGGAGTATGTAAGAGTGATACACGCTATAAATCATTTAAATAAAAAAATTTAATTAATATAACAATTATATATATGTGGTAGGCCTAATTAGAATAAAATTAAAATACTTTTTGTATAGTAAAGAAGTAATGATGCCTAACCTCTCAAAGCTCTCTCCTTTTCCTTTTTAAAACGTCCATGACATTTAAGCTACCTTTTTAATTCGTACAATTATGGGCTTCAACTGAATTATAAATCGTGAAGCACCATCAACGATATTTTCCGTAAATGATTTAATTGGGGGGGTAGTACTGCATTCCCAGCCATTGTCGATCAAAAAGTACGAAACTTTTAAATTGCCGCCATTTCCATGGCGACTGCTTTCCCCCTTTTCACATGATGAAAAGGCCTATTGCTTCTCCTTTTTTTTTCCATCAGATTTTTTTGCAACTTAACAAAGAGTATTAGAAAGGCGAAAACTTTGCATCTTTCGCTTTTTTGATTATTTATTTTCCTTTACCAACGAATAATCAAAATAGATTGATATTAAATATCTCCTTTTCTAATTTTTGTGTGATTAAATGGTTGTGGTAATCTTACTTACCTTTTTTAAATGCAAATATTAAATCTTTAACATTTTTTTTAAAAATTTTCCAGGTCAAGTCATCATGTTGAAACCTACAAAAATTTAAAAAATTTTTTTTTATTTTTTGGACAATTACATTACAAACTCGGTGATTTTTTGTTGCACCAATTGAAACAAAATGGATAAGATATAATCGGGCTCTAACATCGGGGGCCCTAGGGAGGGAACAATTATTGACAATAATTATGAGATATAAACACATATTTGATAAAAACTTTCAGTTTTTTTTTAAACGTGAGATTATCCACCTTGTCAGATTTTTTTTTAAATATCAGAGCAATGCCCAGAAGACAAAAAAAAGAAAATAATAATAAAGAAAAATGCTATAAAATAATTAAAATTCACAGTTCGTAAATTCTTCCGTGAAATCTATTTAAAACCGCATTTATAATTAGTGATGAGCAAAGCAAGACCAAGACCAAGACCGGGCTAGTCTTGGTCTTGGTCTTGGTCTTGCAAGTCTGGTCTTGGTCTTGGTCTTGCAAGCCCAAAATAGGTCTTGGTCTTGGTCTTGGTCTTGCACCACCCGGCTTGGGCTTTGGGCTTGGTCTTGCTGCAAGAGTCTTGGTGGTCTTGCTTTTTTGGTAGTAATAATTTAAACTAAGCAATCTTAAATAAAATATATATTTTTTTAAAACTTACAAATAAATAAAGATGGAGACTATATTTTTTGCTTTAAAATTTTAAAATATACCAATTTTAACCTTACATGTACATTTAAATTATTTGATTAATAAGGATATATTTTTTAAAATAGGGGGTTTTTTTATTTATAGCGCTTCATTTTAGTGATAGGAAATATTTTTTTTTTTTGATGAAGCATATAAAATTTCAATACTGAGTACTCTGAGGGCAGAAAAAAAAACTTTTAATTTCAACCAGATGTAAAATTTCCATGAAAATGATTCTATTATGTAAACATTGGTTTCTAATTTAAAAAAAAAGTATTTAGCAAGTTTTTCAGTTCAAATAAATTTTCTATGTTTAAATTAGTCAAACATTTGCCGTACAAAGTTTCTACAAATACTTTATAAACATTCTGCATATACAAGGTGGCTCGATAGTGCGACAAAGATCGATATATCCGAAACTGTACATAATGGTAAAAAACTGAATATACAAAAATTACAGAAAAAAGGGCGAAAAATGTAAAATTATTTTTTATTTTAGAATTTTCCAAAATATCCACTACCACTCAAGAAAACTTACTTATTTTTAGCTTTTAACCTAAAATAGAAAAGTTATAGCAAAAAATTCATTTAAAAAAATCGCTTCCCCGTATATTATGCTGGAAATTCTTGAATTGTCATATAGGTACAACGTGGACGTAGATGGTTTTTTATTATCATTTTCGGTTTTGACAAAAATGACGTCATCATTATACTTTTGGTATTGTTTTGACTTTTCCGTCTAAACCGGAAGTGAAATTTAAAATCCATTTATATAAAAAGTATTCCTATATAAAATGACAAATATATTTTTTATTAAACCATCACTTTTACATTTATATCTTAGTTTCAAGGAGCAATCTAATGATGCCACTTCTTACAGTGTGGCACAAAAAAATGTTTTCCTGGATTTTAAAAATTTTTGATCCAGTAAGTGGCATCACTAGATACCTAATTTAAAAAAAAATCATTGGGAATAGGTAAGTAATTTTTAGCTTTTATAACTTTTGTACTTTTAGTTTTTTTCTGTCGTAAACGGTTTTGGAGATATCGAGCTTTGTCGGACCATTGAGTCACAATCTTATTATTTTTGAAACATGTTACTGAATCTACTAGTTATCGTTTTTAGATAATTTTTTTAAAAAACGAAGTGATCGATTTAATTATTATTTTATTAAAATAACCTGTTACTCATAAAATAATCGCCTTTTTAGGCAGTTCTCGACACATTTTTGTCATGTTTGTATGAAATACCTCTGTATATTAAATATAAAAATTGAATATTATAATTTAAAAAAAAGTGACAAAAGTGCAAGAGTCTTGCAGGTCGGTCTTGGTCTTGCGTAGTCTTGCACCCCTCGGTCTTGGTCTTGCATACTCCGGTCTTGGTCTTGGTCTTGCAGGCTAGAAGGCAGTCTTGGTCTTGGTCTCGGTCTTGGTCTTGCTGCAAGACCAAGACCGCAAGGCCAAGACCGGTCTCGCTCATCACTATTTATAATATCAAAGTCCAAACCATCATCGTTTAAAAACCCTGTTTTATTGTTTGAAATTACAAACGAAAAATAAATAAACAGACTATTTGTCAAATAATCATTTTTTTTATTTTTAGGTAAGTTTTGACAAATTCGCTAATAGTTCTTCAGAAATTCTTTGGGTTGGTAAGGTTAAATATCTCCGGAAATTTCCGACTATTATTTTATATGCTATGAAAATTATTTTAAAAAACCTTTATTGTATATAAAAAAATATTTTTAAGTGCTCTGGAAAAACGGGCTATTAAAGTATAAAATTTATTTACACAAAAAAAAGTTTTTATTCAAAACGCATTACACAATATAAACGCGTAGCAAATCGATGAAAAGAATTGTGTCCATTGACTTCTGCTTTATACAAAGCAAGGCACATCCAATAAAATCATTTACTTTTTGGGCGTTTTTTCTATGAGAAAGATAAAAACCGCTCTTCAAATAATTGTATTTTGCGGTAAACAAAGGCTTAATATTTAATTTGTACGGGGGTAATGTTTAGTTATTAAATAAAATAAACCCGTTTGAAGTATTGAATTTATATACGAAATTACAAATGAAGTTCGGCGGAAAACACACTGCTCGTAGCTAAACAGGTAATTTCAGATGGATCGGTTTTTATGTTTTAAACAAGTCCCTTGAGTTTATTGGTGAACTCCAGATTGACATATCCAAGATTTTGATTACTCCATGTTAAGGGCGATGATGAACATAAATAATCAGGACATAAGCAGAGATTACAAACTGGTTGCCTTTTTAAAGGAAAGGGTGAAAAATATCGACCGAAAAAAGTCAAAATTTTGACAAAAGAACAATTTGACACATTTTCCGCAAAGCACCCCGGATAAAATATATCTTATGCAAAAAGTAGCCGCAATTTTCGGTGTTTTTGAAGCCTCTTGTTAAGAAGAATTGTGTAATTTGACATTAAATAACATCGAAGATTTGGGAACTTCACTAGTTGTGCATACACCAGACGCAAAAGCTAATGTGCAACGAACCTTTGTAATTAGTGGTACTTTTTTTATTATCTTGGTGACAGCTCACGAAGGATTTTTCATATACATATATTGTATATAAGAAGTATACATATATACTCCTAAGTACCAGAGTACCGTGAGTGCCAGTTTTTTCGAAGTTTAACCCATCTTTTTCCCCAGTTCCGTCAAAGCTGTCCAAGCACTGAAACATGCAAATATTGCATTTCACAGCACCTTTTAGACAACGCGGTAGTGCCACCACGGACGTTATTTTAAATAACTACTAACTAAATATGTCTCCCCGACGGGGAATCGAACCTGGATCGCCGGCGCGGCGAGCCGAGACTCTGATCACTATGCTACCGGAGAGACTTGTATATGAACTATTATAAAAAGTACATAGCGCTTCGTCCAGTGAATATTAATCACTCAAGAGCTTTTATAAGATGCTTAAAGAATAAATGTGCCATAACTTCAGTTGGAATCAACACATTTGGTAAAATGCCTGCCCAAACTTCTAAATTTTGATGCCTGATTCCCATCTTTACACTAGACATTGCTTCCGACGTTTCTCAGCTAGTTGGTTACTGAACGTTGGTGCTAATCTTAGTACAATTAAGAGTCACAGTGGATAGAAGTCCACTACAGTAGCAGAGGATTATATAGGAGACTGGCTACAAGAGAAAAAGAAAATTGCTGATCAAATTTTGTCTAAAACTTTGGTGGGTGAGATTGCTTCCTGCCCGGGTACATATCTTATCAAAGTAAATTGTGTAACAACCACCAATGAGATTGGCCATGGAGTTTTTTATTCTAATTATATTTTCAGTAATTGTACTTTTAATTAAATCAAAGACAATTGTAGTTTCACTATAGACACACAAATCAATGCTAAATTTTTGGTAATAAGTTTGGACGCTCGCTTATTGGAGCGAGCGTCCAGGGGAAAAATACGTTCATACGCTGCTATTAAAACGAAATTTTCCCAAACCCCCTAACAATGAAAGCAGTGATTAGGAATTGTTTCTGTGGAAAATTTTGGCCAAATTGTTGAAAAAAAATTTTTTTTTTTGCTGTATAATACTAAAATTTTAATTATGTAAATTATAATTACCAAAAACTTAGCATTGCTTTGTGGGTTTATAGTGAAACTACAATTGTCTATATAGTGAAACTACAAATAAATAATTTATTTTGATTTAAGTTTTACGTTTCTGTAATTTCCTATCTGTGTAAAAAGTAAATCACCTTTAGGACAAGTGCTGAAAGTAATTACTTTTAACACCAGTGTCAAAAAATTACATTTTAGATACTGACAGCCTGCATAAAAAATTAAACTTTTACTGACGTTTGTAGAAAAAAGTTCTTTTTTCGAATTTTATATCGTAGGCCTGCGGACTAAACACGATTAACGAAATTGATTTTCCTTCGGTCGAAAGTAAACCGAGGCGTTTAATTGAAAAAAAAACCCCCACCGATCAAGGGGCAGTTTAAAGGGGAAACTTTTTTTTAATTTAATTTTCTGCCGCATTTAAACTAACAAAGTGTTTAAGAGCTCACGGCGTTTTTTTTAAACCGCAGATGACTTCGGGCGTTTGCCTTTTGAGCAAAACCAATAGCTGAGAAGATACAAGTCATGGTTCAAGTACACTTTGTACGAGATGAATAGGTAATATTAATAGCTGAGAAAGGTGATATGACGATGGTTTTTTTAATAGAAAAACAAGTAACTCAATGATTATATGATGGGACAATGTGTTTTAATTGTTATTTATTACTGTTACTATTATTATTAGGACATTTAGATCACGGGTTCCCAAACTTTTTGAGGAATGGTGCACTTTTTAGAGGGACAGTATTTGGTGTCATTTGATTGTATCGTAATAATATTGTTAATGTTTCAGAGAAATTCTTAACGTCCTTTATCTTTTATATACGTGGATGCGTGACCTTGCGTAGGTCAAGAATACATATTATGTGGAATCACCTGACAAACTTACAAGTCTAGGGCTTTTCCAATGTACTTAACACTAATATATACTCTACTTACTTGCGGGCTTTATAGCCATTTTCTCTATTCACAATCACAGAGCACTACACAGACACTAAAGTCAGCTCTGCAGATATTCCTTAATTACTTAAGTTTATTAAAAGAACCTTTTTCTTTTTATACTCGCAACAACAAACGGGACACGGCAAGAAACGAGTAAGTTTTTCTTCTTGTTACGTCAAATTAAAAAGTTGTTCGGCTTAGACGAAAACCTGAAAGTCGTTCGACTAAGCGGGAAATTTGAATTCAACACCTTTTGTCTGCGTCATTTTTCCTTTTTTATAATTTCCAACTAGCAGCTGGATTTGTCTAAAATCTGTAGCTACTATTTTTGCCAGTATTCGTACATTAACTTCACATCAACTAGTATGCACCATTTTTAATATTTTTATCTAACGGTTTAAATTTAAATCCAGCATGATTTAACGAAAATTTGACCACAGCGAGCGCTCCAATCGATTCAGCTATACCCACCATCACTCCGTTTCCTGCCAATATTTGAAAAGATTATGACCCATATGAAGAACAATTGCACCGTCTTGTGACATCTTTTAGAACTGAGTTTTAGATAAAACACAGCCTTCTATAACAAAAGAGCCATGAAGCAAGAAAGGCAACGTTGCAAACAACACTGCGCCCTGGGCTGGTTTAATTTAATGAGTTCTAAGCAGATTGCGCTAAATAAACATTTTTTATGAAATTTTAAACAAAATACAGGTATTATTTTTTTAAAAAAAACATAATGGTTCTTATAAAGCCTTGGTATTGCATGCTTTTAAATTTGGGCACGTCAAAAAAGGGAAATCCCCGGGAATTTTTTTCCCTTTTATCAATATATGTTTCAGTTCTGAAAATGTCACTATTATCAAATTGTTTCCCCAAACACCACTGAATAATTAGTTGGTTTTTTTGGAAAAATAAATGTTGTTTGATGTCCCTCTGTTTTAATAACGCTGTCGTAATTTGTTTTACATCCCGGAACGCAACACTTTCGCGGCGTATTAAATAAATATACAATGTTACATATAACGAAAAACAACGATTTTATCACTAATGCAATATGCAATACTACACTACTTTAATTAGTCCTTAATTTAAAACTATAGGCTGCTATTTTTATTTTTAAAACACACAAATTATTTTTTGCGTATCAATCGTTTGCGTTTACTTTTCAAACTGCATTCAAAGAAACGGACAAGGCCGACGAAGCGCACGTCTTTTGCAAGCCTAGTATGCTGTGTTGCCAGATCTGTTGCTTCATAGCTCTTTTAGTTTTAGATAGCTGTGGATAAAAGCAATGCCAGTTTTTAAAGCATTGCGATTTGACTCCTTCCTCTAGTCCTGCTAGTCGAGGCAATAAAGCACTAAAAAGGCCAAAAGTTCGGAATTTTTCGCACTAGGGCCGATCGAAATGCGGTTTTTGGCATCCGCTTCCAAATATTTTTTGTAAAAATGTACTCACTTTGTGACTTATACAAACCGCAAATTGCATTGCTGCAGTCAAAAATGCATTCAAAAAATGCATTTTTATTTTAAGACGGCTTTTGGAAAATTTACTAACTTTGTAAATATGAGTCAGAACTGGCCCAAATCAAGTTCTCGGAGGTTTTCGAGGTCGCTGATCACGATTATAACGATATTTAAATTGACCCTAACCCTAACCACAACTAACCACAGCCGACCTGTAGCTCAGTAACGCCGATAAACGTCGTTCCCTGGGACTCTCACAAAATTCACGCGGGGAAGAAGAGAAACTCAACCCCCGGGGGTTTTTTGGGTAGCTAAACTCAAATATGGCATAGGCGAACACCCCCCAGACACCTGGTGCTGCAGAACCTGGACGTGGACGACACGAGAATTTTTCTGACAAGATCGCCAAAAACAACTCGAAAATCATTGTAAGGATGTTTTCGACGTGGAATTTGGATTAAGCGCCCAAAAAAACGTCCTTACAATGATTTTCGGGCTGTTTTTGGCGATCTTGTCAGGAAAATTTTCGGCGATGACGTCCATGTCCAGGTTCCGCAGCACCAGGTGTCCGGGGGTGTTTGCCCATGCCAAATTTGAATTTAGCTACCCAAACAAACCCCGGGCTTCGAGTTTCTATTCTTCTCCGCGTGAATTTTGGAAGAGTCCCACGGAGATGACGTTCATCGGCGTTCCTGAGCTCCAGGTCGGCTGTGGGTCAATGTGAACATCATAATCGTGATCAGCAATGCAATTTGCGGTTTATATAAGTCATAAAGTAGGTACATTTTTTACAAAAAATTTTTGGAAGAGAATGCAAAAAACCGCCTTCCGATCCGTCTTAGTGCAAAAAGTTCCGAGTTGAGTGCTTTATTGCCTTGACTATACATAATAAAGCCTTTGCACATTATTGAAATTTAAAACTAAGAAAATTATTAAAATTTTACAGAAAAAATGTAGGATAACTTTCTAAAGAGACCAATCTGATAAACCCTCGTGTCTAGTTTCAAAAAAAAAATTAATAAGCGAATCTTGAATTATTTAATTAAATGTAATTGCAAAATTACCAAATTTTCGGTTCAGGTAAAACAAAACAGACACCAGCCACCAGCAAACAATTTGTTATAAGGCTTTGTCAAATCTGACGTACAGTCGAATACAAGGAATGTTTTTTTTTCGTTTCATCAATCTCACTACCATTACTTTCAAAGCCAGTATTTTTTTTATCAAACCTTTTATTTAATGTAACAATTAAGTTTAACTAATAATAATTATTACTATCGATCATTAAAAAAATAATTTTATCATAATAGAATTTAATTAAACCAATAGCAGGTATCTGAAATATTTTCAATTTATTTTCCCATTAAGCCTATCTGGTCTATTTCAACCATTAAACGTATTGTCAGTAAATTCGAGTCTAAACCCATCGCAATAAATAATTGTAAATGTTTAACTCAGAAGATCAAAACTAGACCCGAAAAAAGAGAACTGAACTGTTAATATTTTACTAGGTGTGGAAAAATAAAATAAAATAAAATATGATAACTTTTTTAAAAATAATAGAAAATTACATAAAATCATTAATTATTCAAATGTTCAAACAACCGATCATAAAATTTATTTCTAACGTTGCTAAGATGATACTGCGAAATTTTATTACATTCTAACGGAATAGAGTTTTGAAGCTGGTTTAAATTCTCAAATTTTACACTTTTATAAATGACACATTTTAAGTGACTCCACAGAAAGAGGTCATTCGATGAAAGATCAGGTGACCTGGCTAGCAAAGTATTCGGTATCTTGGACCAATAATTTGTCGTTAAAAGCATTTTCCAGGTACTCTCTAACCATACGTGCATTATGGGCGGGCAACCATCCATTTGGTACCAGATCATTTGATATTCCCAAACAACTTTTCCAAGGCGGATCCAATTTGATTTTAAAATAAGTCCAAATAGGTTTCTGCTGAAGGTTATAGTCAAGGAAGTTTAAAGGTGTATGGAAGCCCAATGCTATGGCCCATTGGATCAAAAAATGTCCAGCCCAGTATGAAAATAACTGTCGAGTTGGCCCCGCCGATTTTCGAAATTCCACGAAATCATTTAATGTGTTGCCTACTTACACACTGATAAATCAGTGTGTAAGTTAACAACACATTATACTTTATGAAGCCGTATTAGTTTCGATTGTTTTGCTTTGTGGGATTATATTTTGTGGTTGCAGAAGTTTTTGGATTGATAAAAACCTTCTTATTTTAGTGATTAGTGTTTATTAAATTGTGACTATAATTTTGTGTTTATTGTTTGTTACTTATAATATCGTAACAAAATGACTAGAGGTTGTATGGTTTTGTTTTCAAATGTGGGTATCATACCCGGTTTTTTTACTTTAGGTATGTATTTTTTTTTTTTGGTTTAAAATAAGAATAAATAATAATATATTAATTATGAATTATAGAAAAAAAAAAATTTTATAGGAAATAGCAATGAGAAAAGTAAGGCAATCTTAACTATCTTTTGGATGATTTACACAATGTTTGTGTATTTCTGTGGATTATTAAAAAAAAAAATAAGGTTTACATTTAGGTACTTTTATTTCATTAAATAATTTAGTGCATTCTTCTAAAAGATCAAAATTATTAATTACTGGGCAGACCAGGCAAATTTTAATTTATACAGGTCCCTCTAATTAAAAAAAAGAAAGTACAATTTTATTTAAAAATTCCTTTTTTTTTTTTCTGTATTTTTTAAAAAAAGAAATTATTTTTTTTGGTTTTTTTAAAATTTTATATTATCTTTTTTTTAAGCTCGACATCTTAGAAATAATATTTAACGGTTACTGTTACAATGGATACCTAGGTTCCAAAGGTTACTAAACATTATTAACCACTGTTATTCTGTCACATGAATGTTCGTTATTATGAAAAGTATATGCCTAAAAAGCAGTTAAAAAAAATTTTATTTTTTTAAGTACAACCACAATCTTAGGATAAAAATTAAACTCATTATACTAGCTTGCCCTTCTTTTATCACAAAATTGGTGATAAGTACATGAAACTATCATACAATGTTTAAAATTTTTTTTTTAAAAAAGGGTTTTTTTTTATTTACTAAGATTTTTGGTAAAAGTACAAAACTCCCAAAAAAATCGACCATTTAAATAGAAGGCTGTAAAGTGGCGCCATCTATTTTTTTTCCTATTATATCAGATGATATAAAACCAATATTACACAATAATTTTAAATTTTTATGGTAGTATCGTTTAATAACCAACAATTTTTTTGCAAAAATTAAAAAAAAAAAAGTGAATGCTTGAATTTGACATTTGATGATGTCAACTTTATAGATAGTAAAAAAAAATTATAGAAGTCCGGCTCTGACCTACTATTTATTGCGCAAACCCGCGGGGCCAATCCCCACCCCCTGCCCTGCACGCCTGGACAATTTTGTTCTACAGTATTCGGCTTCCATACCCCTTTTAAAAATTCCTTGGTTATAGTCCAAAAAAAGGGGGCCAATGATATGGGGTCAGATAATTCCCACGAATACATTTTTTTTTTTGGGATATTGTGCCCGTATGAACAAAGGGGGTGTTCATTTTCTTGGCTCCAATACCGGTAATTCTGAACATTTGGTTCATTGTTGAGGGTGGATGTACATTCATCGGTAAAACAACTATTTCTTAAAACATTTCTATCGTTATTTGCTCTTTCCATCATTTCAAAACAAAATGCCATTCTTCGCTTTTCATCTCCTTTCTGCGGCTCTTGATGTTTTTCGAATTTATACGAATAATATTTTTGTTTTTTCAAAGTGCGCAATACCGTTGTATTACGTTTATTTACCTCTTGCCCAGAACCCCCGTACTAACCATATTGTTTTCCTCCACACTCAGTAGAATATTAAGATCTCTGTTCTCTTTTTCTTCGGCTCCATTTTCGATATACTGATTTGAACATTTACAATTATTTATTACAGTACCTTTGGACTCGAACTTACTGACAATACGTTTAATAGTTAAAATGGACGGAATGGGCTTGGTGGGGAAAAAATTGAAAACATTTCAGATACTGCTCTAAAACGTTTCCCCCCTAAGCCACTTATTTATGGATACTTTTCGTCGATTGAATATTTTTTTTAAAAACCGACTGTCACTGATTTATTCCCTTTTCCTCATATCAGGGACAATATTCATTTTACTGGTGTCTGTTTGGTTTTACCTGAACCGAAAATTTGGTAATATTGCAATTACATATAATTGAATAATTCAAGATTGTCTTATTAAAATTTTTTGAAACTTGGCACGAGCGCTGGTCAGATGGGTCTCTTCAAAAAGTCATCTTACATTTTTTCTGTAAAATTTACACACCCCCTTTAAATTTACATGGGATTTCCTATGTTCCGCTCGGCGTCGCATCATCCGGTGCAATAACAATGTTAATCTTTTTAAATAAAAAAATAAAGACCTTATGTATGCACAGAAAGCTATTATTCGGAATAATAATAATAATTGTTTCTCAAACTAACCGCACTATTTAAACCTTTTAGAAAAACCACAAAGAAATTAAATCGGAAGCATATCGTGTAATAAGAAGATATCTCAGAAAAAATTGCTTTAAATTTTGACATCCCAGAAACATTAAGATGCGGTTAAATTTTATAATTTGTTTAACACGCTTGGTTTATTTAGGCCCAGTTGTATAATGGCGGCTTTCCAGTATTGCGGATGCTGGTTGAACTGTCATATTGAGCTTAAGTTTACGAGGGATATATCCTAAAAGGGCAAGTTTAATCACATGTTTAGTTGTAAGTTTGGGACAAATAAGTTAAGTTTTAAATTAAGTAAAAAATCAAGATCTTATTCAAATAGATAATAATTTAATTATTTCATGATTAAATCTAGTTGTACATTAAAATAGTTAAATATTGAATAATATTTTTTGTTGTTTATTTTTTTTTAGCAAATATTTTTGGTTGTTTAAAAATATATACGGGATGTCTAAAACTAAAGGTACAACATTTCGTAACAGACTTCTAATGTCAAAATGGGTCGATTACAAATCGGCTTGGCTATATCTTGTTATATTTTTTCCTTTAGATAATAGAAAACGTTACCAATTTTAAGAAATGTTTCTTTTTCGTAAGTTTCTTCTTTAAGATGTGCAGTTTAAATACTTTCGGTATATTAACTCGGCACAGCTATAACAAAAAAAAACAAAACATATTGAAACCAGGATTATCAGAAGCCTTGCTGGCAATTAAAATTCGCGTCAACAAATCATAAGGTGGGTGGATGGAACAAATAAACAGTTATTATTCTTTTATTTACTGGATACATAAAACAAACAAATTATAAAGTAACACTTTGTTTTATAATGAAGTTTATAAAAAAATATTTTTTATTGCAGAGTTAATTATTATTTATTAAATTTAAGTTTTACTGAATTTTTCCAAACGGTCTTATAAGAAACAACGCTCCAAACAAGGTTGATATTAGCAATATAGTCAAAATATCTAGTTCTGCAATCTGCAATAGCTTTTATGACGAAATAATGAAAGTATCAAATTGACAAAAATGGCCTTCTTATAGGTCCGTTTTTTATTTTATAGAAGTCCCACAATAAAAATACTTATCTATGACAACATTTTTCTTACCTAACAAAACATTTTAAAAAATCATTGAAAGCATAATTACAAGTAACAATATTAAGAACTTATACATTGTTTTACTTTTCTCGATACGTATTTATAACTAAAAACTAAATTTTAATATTTTCGGGAATCCCAGATGTTTCTAATAAGGCCAGGGTCCCCCACAAGGGGGGAAAATTTTTTGCAAGGAATCTTGGCTTTCCTGGAAACCCGTTCTTTTAACTACAATGTAAAAAAAAATTTTTTTTTTTTTAGTAAAAACCAAATTTTTATATTAATTTTGGGAAAAAAATTAAAGAAAATAATAGTTTATTTAATCGAAAACTTACGTTTTTCTGTGAGCGTGTATTAAAATTTCAACGACGACGTCCATGGTCGACCAAATAGCAATGCGAGCGACTCGCCACCACGCGTGTTTTCTTGAATTCGATCAGTGCTAGTGTGAATAGAAGGAATTTGTCGTCGTATGACAATAACTACGACTTTTTATTCATTGGCCTTGCAAAGAGCTTGGCCTTCCATGGTCCACCCCCTTGTGAAGTGAAGATCACTCCACTTAAATCTGGAGGCAGTGGTGACCATTTTCTATAGCATCATTCACCCCAACCACTGGTTGGAAATTTGTTAATATGTAAATAATGCCAAATAACAAGCAATATTTTTAAAAGAGTGTTTAATAATGTGTATTCTATAAGGTATTCATTTGGACTTATGGTCATTTGTTTAAGTAATGTTTTTTTTTAAATTAAATTTACTTTTATTATTACTAATTGTTTTGTTATTATAATTAATTTTTCTTTTCGAAAAATTCAGTAAAATTGTCATTTTGGAATTTTTGAAAAAAAAAATTTATTAATTTCTTTGGTAGCCCCCCCCCGAAAAAACGACCTTTTAAGAGCATATTTTAAAAAAAAGGGAATTATCAAATTTTTAGATAAATCTAAAATTTCGCAAAAACACCTATGTTTATCTAAAAAAAAATAACTAGTTAAATTTTTTTTTCTCTACAATTTTCTTATGCAGATATTTTAATACCTTTAATTTAAAAATTAGATATTTTTTCATCATCTTGGAAAAAAAAAAAAAATTTTTAAACCCCCATCCCCGTTTTTTTTAAATATAATTAAATTTGGTCGTCAAATCCAAGCAAAAAATCTGCATTTACCTTGAAATTGGGGCAAAAATTTGTTGAGTGAAAAAATTTCTGTTATGGTTTTTTTAAAAACGTAAAACTTTTTTTGAAATTTGAGATTTTTTGAATAAAATTTAAAACTTCCGAAAAAATCAAAAGGGATATCCTTAAAATATTATTTTTTCCCCAAAGGGGGAAAGGGCTACCGACAAAATCATTTTTTTTTTTTTAAATTTAAAAATTTTTCCCCTTTGACCAATAGCGTCAATTGTTGAGTCCATTCTCCTTTTTGATAAAAAATTTGAAAAAATTTAGAGGGGCAACTGTTAAATTGGGATTTAAAACATTATGGTTACTTATTTTTAAAAAACAAAAAACCCTTAATTTTTTTTTATGAGACATCATTAAATTTTTGAAATGATTTAATATCCCCAAAACACAATACATGTTCATTTTTTTTAAAATTTTTTAGTCTTATTATAAAAAAGGTTTTTTTGTAAAATTTAAAAATATTTGTGGTAAAAATTTAAATTTAAATTAATTTTTTTAACAAAATTTTTTTTTTAGAAAACATTAATGAACAAAACATATTCTAAATTTTTTTTCTCTCTGTTTTTATTAATTATGGACTAGATATGTTTAAAGAAAAATATAGTTAAATACGGATAAAAAAAATACCTGTTTATTAAAGCAAAACAATATTTAATTGTGTTAATTTTTGCTTATAATTTTGAAACTTTCTTTTAAATATGATTATAAAAGCACAAATTTATTGCATTTTTTTCATGTAGATAAATCATTACTTTAATTTTTTATTAGCAAAACTTATTTTTTTCCCCTGGTTTTGCGGTTATGTATATATTCAAAACAACCGTTTCAAAAGATTTTATATTAAAAACAAAGTGTTGGTATTTAAGGATTTTTTAATCGTTTTTACGGTTAAACGGATTAACAAAATTACCGTTACAGTTAACCAAAAACCAAAAATTAAAGGTTTTTTTTGTAATTTGTTTTTTGTTGTATTATGGCAAAATTTTAAAATGGGTTGTCACCGTGAAAAAATTACATTATTTTTTATCGCGAGAAATAATGCAAATAAAAAAATATAAATAATAAAAAGTTTATGGTTTTTAAACCTTCTTTAATTTCACATTTTTTTTTTACCATTTACTTAGGGGAAGGGCCGATAGCCTCAGCCGCAATTAAATAAAGTGTTTACAGGGTATCAACCATGAGAATTAATTATTTATGCAAAAAAGAAAAGTTTTATTTTTGTAACAAGCAATTTAAAAGAAAAGGGCAAGACCCCCAAAAGGAAAAAATCCTTGTGTTCAATTGGGGCAAGAGGAACCAAAAAGGCAAAAGCCACGCCGGAGAAAAAACCCCCGGGGTCAGAGTGGGGGATGGGTTCTTTGAGTAAAAAAGAAAAAAAAGGGGGGAGTAACGGGGCCCTTTTTTCCCTCGATGACCCCCTTTCCCCGGTTTGGGGAAAAAAAACAAAAAGGTCACTTTCCCTTTTCCCCAAAGGGGGCCCCTTTTATCCCCGGGGAAAAAAACAGGGTTGAAACCCAAAACCGCAATAGAAGGCAAAAAGTAGTCCTTAAAACCCTTAAAAACCCCTTTGCCCGGGGGGGGGGCCCTTTTTTAAAAAAAAAGGGGAAACCCGGGTCTCCCCCAAGGGAAAAAGGGGGAAGGAAAGGTTTAAAGGGGGGGCGTGGGGGGAAAATTTTAAAAGTGGGGGAAATGAAAACCCCCGGGGGATGAAAAAAATTTTCAAAAAGAAAAAACCCCCAAAAACACCCTTTTAATAATTTTTTTCAAATTTGGACTTTAAATTAGGCAAAAACCAAAAGGGAAATATTTAACCGGATCGGAAAAAAACCCCCATACAACCCCGGGGAAAGAAAAAGGAGATGGGGGGAAGAAACCCCCCTAAAACTCCGGAAAAAATGGGGTGGAATTCCTAGGGGCAAACAAAAAAAAAAATCCCCTGGGGGAAGGCACAAAGGGGCCCAAATTTTTCTGCGTACAATAAAAACTGCCCCCTTGATAAGAAATTCTTTAAAAAAAGTGCCCCGGGGGAACGAGCTTACCAAACTGAAAAAAAAGGGGAAGGAAAGAAAAACAAAGGGGAACATCGGATAAAGGGGAAACATATAAGAAGGCCCTTCCAAAAAAAAAAAGATTGAGGAAAGCTAAAGAGATTATGGAGAAGGCCCCGAAAAAGGGAAAAAAAGGGGAAATATGGGGCCCGACCCCTAAAATTTTTTAAAAGCCCAATCACAAAAATTTTCCTAAAGAAACCCCAAAGGGGGGGAAAAGAACGGCAAATGAACCACGAAGGGAATACTCAGGGGACACTTTTTGGGATGAAAAAACCAA
>JAHBCN010017410.1:0-18397 GCA_019359885.1 Listronotus oregonensis
TTTTTTAATTGCAAAAATTCACAAACGTTTCCATTGCAACAAAAATTTAACGTAACGTAATTATGACGACTGTTTAACTATCTGTCAACTTCTGTTCTTTTCGAAAGTCAAAAATAAACTGGCCCGTGTGGACTTCCTTCGCGCTTTTATAGTAATGTAAAAAAGAATGGAAAAACCTGAAAAAGTCTAGAATTAGCTGGAAGAATTCTTAATAAGGAAAAACTAAGGTAATTTATTTCAAATAAGTTATTAACCTAAATAAAATGGTTTTTTGGGTTAATGGCAAAATCGCCTCAGGCCAAAAATAATAATAATAATATTAATAAATCTAACCTTCTACAATTCTATTAACACAGATATTTTTAAATTTAATTTAAAATAAAACACTCGGTGTAAAGTTTCACAAATTTTTTATTCAGATAGATCTGACACGTGTTTCGGTCTCACAACCATTTTCAAAGATCTTTTTAAGAAGAATGACCTTAAAAATAAAATAAAATCATCTTAAACTTACACAGATGGTCTATAGTAGACATTTTATGGCACTAAATTATTTTAATTGCAGCGTCTAAGATGGGCGTACCTACAAAATCTGTTTGGGTATTTGTTAAGTTGTCTTTATTGTTTATAGATTTCTTAATGGCCAAAACTTCCAAATAATCCATTTGTTTACCCTTCTGAATGTTATGTAATAACTTTACATCCCCATTATTAAAAAAATGATTATTGTCTATGCCTAATTCTCTAAGAGTAATGAACCCAACAGCACCTGTTCTATATGGAATGCCCATACTTCATAAAGATAACATACCGATGAAACCGGTCGTTTCATATATTAATGCTCCGTCTTACAATTTATGCAAAGACCTCTCTTCTAACTTACCAAAGGTCATCGACTGTACTTCTCCATATTCTGTCAGAAACTCATTAGAATTAGTAGATTAATTAAAACTTAAGAACCTACCTAATAACAGTAAATTTATTTCGTTCGACGTAAAAAGCCTTTTTACCTCAATACCTATACACGAAGTTAAGTCTATTTTAAAAATATTAATCAATAATAGTAATTTAACATACTCCAATCAAATAAACCTAATCAGAAGCATAGAAATATGTCTAGATAAGAATTATTTTAAATTTATTAATAAAATTTATAAACAAACTAACAGTCTCCCTATGGGAAGCCCTTTAAGTCCACTCTTAGCCTAAGTGTTTATGGCTAACTTCGAAAATATTTTGTTTTCCACAAATTTGTATGAAAGTTTGTGTAAATATGTTTACTTTTGGGCTAGGTACGTGGATGACATTTTTTGTATATGGACTGGAACAGATCGACAACTGTCACAATTCTTAACATACTTAAATAACATCAACAAAAATATTAAATTCACAATAGAAACGGAAGAAAATAGCTCACTTAACTTTTTAAATTTGAAAATTAGCCGTAAAAACAATACATTCGATTTTGATATTTTCCGTAAACCAACCACAACAGTTACAATTATACATGCAAATTCTAACCAGTCTTGGCAAATAAAAATGTCGGCCTTCCGTAGTTTGATTCATAGGTTATTAAGTGTTCCATTAAGCCAAGAAAAATACCTAAAAGAAGTCAATATAATAAAAACAATAGCTACAAATAATGGATACAGTCCCGCAATCATCAACAAACTGATAAGAAACAAAAAACATAAAAATATTCAAAAGCATTTTTATACACACATCACTTCAAATGATAGTAAGGCTAAAAAATGGTTTGCTATAAATTATGTCTCTGGTATAAGTAATAAAATTAGCAATAATTTTCGCAAAAATTAATTGTATTTCAGTTAATAAAAATAATTTGGCAAGGGTTTTAGTAAATAACAATGAAAAAAGTCCTAAGAATCAGCAATCCGGAATATATAAAATATGTTGTAATGAGTGTGACGCAACCTATAGGGCAAACAGGGCGTTCTTTACAGGATAGAATAAAAGAACACAGGAATTCAATTCTACACAGCAAGAGAAATACCGGTTTTGCGGAACACTGCATAGACAATAATCATTTTTTTAATAATGGGGATGTAAAGTTATTACATAACATTCAGAAGGGTAAACAAATGGATTATTTGGAAATTTTGGCCATTAAGAAATCTATAAACAATAAAGACAACTTAACAAAAACCCAAACAGATTTTGTAGGTACGCCCATCTTAGACGCTGCAATTAAAATAATTTAGTGCCATAAAATGTTTACTATAGGCCATCTGTGTAAATTTAGGATTATTTTATTTTATTTTTAAGCTCATTCGTCTTAAAAAGATCTGGATCTGTGAAAATGGTCGTGAAGAAAACGTGTCAGATCTATCTGAATAAAAATTTGTGAAACTTTACCGAGTGTTTTATTTTAAATTAAATTTGTTACAATGTTTCACCTAGAGCCTTCCGCCTCCCTTGAGGCCAATAGGATCTGGTATATATTTGGTGTGGGTTTTTTAGATAAAAAAAAGGTATTTCTACAGCTTCGCTCTGACAAATTGGCTTATATTTTTCTTTAGAACTCCCAATAGAGTAAGACGAAGTATCATTTTAACGCATCTCTTTATAGTTCATCTGGAGGGGCCCGGAGCTTTGCACTGCGTTCAGTACTTGAACATCGTTTAATGGAAAAATGAGTTTAATATTTATTAAACACCGGATATATTTTTAGACAATCCTTTTACGGTTATTCATAACACATAATACTTTACGTATCACCATTGTAACAATTAGCATGTGCCAGTAATTTTTATTTTTATTTATTTAGATAGAATAAACCAGATAAAAAAAGCTATAATTACGGGTATTCATTTTGAGGTTTGTGTTGCATTACGACAGATAATTCATAAACTAAAGCCGATGGTGCAATGTAAGATAATTGGTTCTGAATCTTACATTTTTAAAATATTTTTTATATCATTGGCGTAGCTAGAATTGAAAAAAGGTGAGCACAGCCCACCACAAAATATTTGGTGCCTACCTAAAAAAGAACGATGCAATAAAAATAATAATATAAATAAAATAAAGCGGCAAGAAATCAGCATAAATATTTTGTCGATTTAATTTTGCATTTAATACTGTTAAACCCACAAAAAACATTTGTGGTTTGTTAGTTGTCTATACACGATAACAAGGAAAAAACCATGCTTTTGACACAAGTAAAAAAAATAGTTTTTGATATTCAAAAAATGTTTTGTCTGGGTACAACATAGTCTTTTTAGAGTTCAATTAGAAAGGCCCCGAACTTCCCGCTTTCTTCGTTCCTGCATCCCTAGAGTGTCAAGCCTGTGGAACCTTCTTCATACAGGACCAGAAGAGTGCATCATCTTAGACCTGGAGATTTTTAACGCCGCATAGATTTTTGTCGGTGGTTTCTGGAAAAATGTAACCGAGTGGGGATTTTACGAATTGTATTTGGACTGACGAAGCGTATATAAGCAGTGTCGGTTTTTTTAAACCCCTATCCGCATACTTGGGGCGCAACAAAACCCCCATTTAGTAGTCGAGCTAAGAAACCAAGAAAGATTTGGGTTTATGTCTGGGCAGGTATTTTTAGAGGGAGGTTTTTGGGCCCCTTAATTTATGATGGTACCCTCACCTCACAACGATATTTGCAACTTTTTAAAGGGAACAAATAGAACCCTTCATTGATGATCTACCTCTAATGGAACTCGGAAACATATTTTTCCACCAAGACGGGGGACCGCCTCACAACGCTGAAATTATTAGTAATTTTTTAGCAGATAACTTTTACAATAATTGGATAGCTAAAAAGGGGCCATCCGTTGGCCAGCGAGGTCACCGGACTTAACGCCCACGGATTTTTTTCTTTTGGGAAAGACTGAAGGGCCTTATTTTTAAATTACCTATGCGTTCTAACGAGAATTAGAAGTGCGGTTTAAGGGGTTTTAATCTCTCACCCTCTTGAATTGATGAATTCTGCAAGAAATGTCCGGAAACGATGCCGTTTGTGCATAAGAAAGATCGGTCGACAATTCGAACATCTCCTATAGCTAAATCCCTTACGCTGGTTTATTACTTTTTATTGTTGTTTTTTATATTTACTACTATTAAACTATTGATTGTAAAAAAATATATTTACACCATAAAATTCTACGTAAAAAGTTACTTTGGAAATGTTTTTACAGAAACTCAAAATTTTCCATAACGATTTTTAAAAAATGCACTTTTTTGAAAAACACCCTGTTGGTTTTTGTTGCAGTCGGAAGTAGCTTAATATTGCCTCTTCCATCACTATGAGGTTGAGTGGTGGAAGGTCTAAGAGACACTCCATGGCTGCTGTTGGGGTTGTTTTCATTGCTCCTGTTATAGCTAAGGAAGCAAGTCTATGTACCTTGGCCACTTCTGTAACAGTAGTTCTTTGTCGCATTTTTGTCCACCATACCAGAGATGCGTATGTTATCATGGGCCTTACCACCAATAAACCACGTTTGGTTTAAGGCCCCATGTTTTCCCATGAGAGCGTCTGATTAACATAAAAGTCATCTCCGCTTTCTTTCTTGTTTTCTGAAGATGTTGGTTCCAGGTAAGTTTAGAGTCTAGGATGAAACCCAAATATTTTACCTCTCCCACAATCTTGATTGCTTCACCTCGTAGGTTCAGGGGTCCTAAGCCCTCTAGATTTCTCCTTTTGGTGAAGACAACTATGGCTGATTTGGAGGGGTTTATGTTTAGTCCCTTCTTTCTCGTCCATCTGCTAACTGCGTTTAGGGCCTGTTGCATTTTATCCCTAACAGTGTTGTTAAATTTTCCTTGGCCATAATGACGAGATCGTCTGCGTATCCAAATGTTTGATGTCCTTCAAGTTGAAGGACATTTAGTAGGTCGTCCATGACAAGGTTCCATAGCAGTGGGGACAGAACTCCCCCTTGCGGACATCCCCGCTTAACCCCGACTACAAGAGTTTCTTCAAGAATTGAAGTATATACTGATCTGCTCTTAAGCATGCAGTCTATCCACCTGCAGCTTGTTGCGTCGATCCTTCTGCGCCTCAATGCGTTTGAGATAGATGTAAGGGACGTGTTGTCAAACGCTCCTTCTATATCTAGGAAGGCCTTTCCTACAAGCTCATGTTATGCTGTTACTGTTGACTGTGGAACCTGCTGTCCGCAGAAGTTTTTCCTTCTCCTCCTAATCTCCAAATATTTAAGTCCCGTGTGAGCAAACTCCCTCTCACCACACTTAAGACACCCACGGTACGTTAGTACTTAGGCATCAGCCTTCGTGGACTGTCGCAAGATAAAAAAAAAGAACACGATAACTTCTTATCGATTTAAGACACAAATTTTTGACAAAAACTAAAAATATAATGTAAAGATAATCCCCCAAGCCACTAATGCTATTTGAACCTGGCCATAAATATTCTTGTTGGGTATTTTTACCTTTAAAATTTGCAGAATACAATCATTAAATAATAAAATAAAAATTAGCCCAAATAATTTCCGGCCAATATAATAGCTATTTATGTATCAAGGGCGTTACTGGGACTATAATGCCCTGAAGGTCGAAATAGCCCGAGGGCCTCTGGCCCGAGGGCTAGATTTCGACCTGATGGGCATTATAGTCCAGTAAAGCCGTGGTGCATACAATGCTTTATGTTTTACCCAAAAAAGAGTTTTTCAATGACTAATTACATTATTTATTCGCAATATAAAAAATAAGTTGCACCTGTACCTGTATACGTAAGTAGATAATGACTGGTGTTAAGTTTGACTTTGATGTTTCTGTCAGTTAGTCAGTTGGCATTTTTTATTTAACGATTTGCTCAAAATGGAAGAAATTCCACAAAATATAGTAGAAATGCCAGTTAAATCAAGGCAACAGTATGATCGGGAGTATGGCATATTTGGTATTTGGAAAGATGCGAACGCAATTCTTCAAATAACCGAAAACGTTTTAATGGCATATTTCCAGGAACTGGTAAGTTATTGATTTTATTTTAATACATATGTTTAACAAACTTTATTATTTTTATTCGGAAAAATACAGTCCGAACTCTCTCTAGACCAAGTATTCCACCCTAAGGTCTACGTTGATGGTCTATGAAAATATAGACATTTCGCAATACCATCGTCTCATATCTTTTTTAAAAGTTAAGTCGAAAGGATACGTCCCGAAGAAGTCTAAAGTTTTGGAAGGAGAACAAATATTAAAATTTATTAAGAAGGCTCCTGATGATATCTACTTGGTACACAAAGTCATATTGGTAATGGATGTTTTTGGAGGTTTAAGACGAGATGAGTTGGTCAAAATGACCATTGATGACATTGAAGATAGAGGAACAGTCTTGGTTATAAAGGTACCAGAAACTAAAACTTCAACTTCAAAAAGTTTTACTATCATTGAAGAAGATTTAGGCGCTTTAAATTTAATAAAAAAGTACACAACATTAAGACCAGCTGGAATAAAGGAGCGAAGATTCTTTCTTACCTATAGAAAGGGTCGATGTACAGTACAACCCATTGGAAAAAATACCATAGGAAGCGTCCCAACATTGATCGCAAAATTTTTAAAACTGGATAATGCAGAAGCTTACACCGGCCACTGTTTGCGTCGCACATCGTCAACTTTACTTGTTGAGGCAGGTGCTTCGTTTGAAACGCTAAAACAACATGGGAAATGGAAAAGCTCTTCAGTAGCTGAAGGATATATAGAAGAAAGTATTTCATCCAAAAACAAAGTAGCCAAAATGATTGCCGATTCAGTTAATTCCGAGGTTAATTCCGTATCGACTATTGAAAATTCTTTAATGGACTGTTCTTCTATACAAAATAGCGTTAGTGCTACCACCGCAGCTACCATCACAAAAAACACCGACCATTCTATAGTGGGATCAGCTACATTTTCCGGGACATTTCAAAATTGTAATTTTTATTTTGGAAATAAAGTTTAATTTTTAGTATTGTTTAAAGAAAAATATTTTTTGTATAAACTTGATCTTTATTGTGAGAGAAATAAAATTGGATAAGCAATAAAATTTCCATATTAGCGCATTAGGGCATTATAAGCGGGCATTATCATAATTCCCGCTTATAATGCCCTAGGTGTGATAGCAGGTATTATTGCTATCATAACATATTCCGTTTCTAAGGTATTATAGATCAATAATAGATAGGTAAAACATAAAAAGGTTAATTTACCTGAAATACGTTATAAAAATTGAGATTTGTCTGGCCGTGTTTTATAAGGGTGTCCATTATCTAAGGGTTTTTATATACGGGATTTCCTATAAAGCAGATTTTTGTTAGCTTGTAAGTGTACAAGTTTTACTGTATAAAATGGAGTTTTTCTGACCAGAAAGGTTCAGAACATGATTTACCAGCAACTTACTTTCTTTTTTCAGATTGGACCATGATTATGTTACCTTGTAATGGGTATAATGAAAGGTAAAAAATAAACTCATTTCTGATGATGAATATTTTAAGTTATAAAAAAAACCTTCAATTATTAAAGCGATTAAAAATCAAATTAATTTCATACTTCAATATATCTGTTTTAGAGATTTTTGGGAAGGTAGTTCATAGGAGAAAATTTTTTGAAAAACCCAGTACATATATTTTTAAATCTACATACTAGTCTGTAACTTAAGTTGTTGTTTATCAACATAAAACATATTTTATAAATTCTAAAAATATATAATAATAATAAACAGCTTTATTCCAGATCTGTAAACTGGTATGGATGGAAGTCAAGATAACTGGAATTTTACTGTCAACTTTGGTTGGCATTTTTTAAGAGTCAAATTTCTATGTATTCTTTATTTTGTGACAATTCTAAAACATTTTACATCTTAGTATGTTATACACTATTACCTACTGAGTGTTCGGATTTCTATGTCACTAAGTATATTTCAGTCATTTTTAGAACTCAACTGTCCGAGATTTAGATAAAACATTTTTAAAATGATCTCTTGCTCTCTACAAAGGTTATCGTTAATAATAAAACAATTAGCGCGTGTAGTAAATTTATTTGATTTACGTAAAACTAATATCGCTTTAATTATTTTTCTAACAGTATCACTTCACCAATGACCACACATACAAGTGAATAACGATCTGTAATTAATAAAATGAACCAGTGTAAGAATCTAATTTTTAATTAATAATAATTATATAAACATAACATAGTTTTTTTAAGTTTAAATAGCATGTGTTAGTTCTAGTTAACATAAAAAGTAATAAGCATAGATGTTTTTAATACGAAATAAAACCGATGATAAACTATTTTCAAATAGCTAGGAACAGCCACTCAAGAAATTGGCAGCATTAAAGTAAAAATATACAATGTGTTCGAAAATTCCACGGCCAAAAGTGACTGCAAAGTTAGCCTATTTTCTCATCCTTGCCAGATGCCTTAAAAATAATCCTAAACATTTTCTGCATATGTCAAAATATTGGTAGGTGAGACAAGTAAGATCTAATATAAAATATTCGACAGATTTGTTATATTGCTATGATATTTTCGTATGTTATCACGTTTGGGGTAGTACACCTCCCTGTTACAATGGTGGTTTCCTTAAATAGATACTAGTCGAAAGTATAGTCTGTCTCAAAGTATACTTAATATAATTTACTGTTTATTTAGGTAAGCATAATCTTAAAACTACATTAAGAAATTAAATATGTGCAAAGTTTTAATAAATTTATTACTGCATTATCTATACATAATTACATTTTAATCTAAATATCTAAATCTAATTCTGTTTCACTATCAGAGTCATCATTGAGATTAATTATAAAAGGATTTATGTTGTTTTGGATAGAAATGTAAGAGTTCTTGATTTTTATAATGTGCTGTAGTGCATTTTTTCAACTCTCAACTGGTATGTTAGTAATTACATTTTTTATCAAATTTATAACACTGGAACTTAAAGTAGGTGTAACATTTTCTGCTCTGATCTTTGGTTTTACTTGGTTCCACAAATGCTCTATGTGGTTAAACATACAGTGATACGGAGGAAGCCGTAAGACAGTATGCCCAGCCTGTTCAGCCAAATTATCAAATACATATTGTTTTTTAATTGCATATGAATTTAGGACTTCCAACAGATGCGGTTTTTTGTAACTGAATTTAAAATAAATATCATATTCCTGGTTTTCAGTTTTTGAACTTGATGAAGCTGGTGCTTTGTGTAGCAGACGGCTGTGGTAGCTTGCGTTATCCAAGACAATAACAAGTTTGGAATATTTTTTAAAAGATAATTTTGAAACCAGTGTTCAAAAGTTCTGCACTTGTATCCTCATGGTCATCCAAGCTAGAATCCTTAATATTCTTTGCAGACAACAGAAAGTAAATTGGGACAAATCCGTCTTCTGAACCAGCGTGTATTATGGTAATGCGTTTTCCTTTATTTGAAGGTGCTTTCGTCTGACAGTTTTGACTGGAATCAACCCATCCTTTGGATACTGTGTCGTGTGTATCGAACCATGTTTCATTAAGGTAAATTATGGATCTGTTTTCTAACCTATATCTTTTAATTTCTTGTAGGTAATCAAATCTTTAAGTGTGTAATCTGTGCGATTCCATTACTACTTGTCTTTTGTCTATTTCGCGCTATTTAAATACCATTTTACAAACAACTCAATGGAGGGTGGCACGGCT
This sequence comes from Listronotus oregonensis, assembly GCA_019359885.1. Lineage (NCBI taxonomy): Eukaryota > Metazoa > Arthropoda > Insecta > Coleoptera > Curculionidae > Listronotus > Listronotus oregonensis. The sequence continues at coordinate 9,643 of JAHBCN010017410.1, forward strand.
AATATTTATATTAGTTTCGTCTTCGTCTAGCTTCTTTTCAGTTTATCCAAGGTAGGAATGACTCCGCTTTCAAAAAAGACAATATTTTTTCCTTCTTCATTAGCTCCTGATCCCCATAGTCTATACGGTGAGATTAAAAAAATCACTACGTTTTTTTTTTTTGTTCAATTTCTCAGTAATAATAATATCCCTTATTGATGATATTGGATTTGGGTTTAAGTAGACAAGTTTCTATATGGGCGCCAAGTCAATATTCTCATGAATTAACAAAGATTGTCTATACAACTCTCAGTTAATAATTAGCTTTACCAGTTTTTAGCATATTGCTATTTGAATTTTCAAGTAAAATAATGTGTATTACCATTGAGTGAACATCCCTTTTTCTTATTACCTTTATTTTCAGGCTTTTTAATTTTAACATTCCTGCTTATTAGTCAAACACTTTGCCAAAAAAATGAAAGTTATGGTAAGTAAAAAAATATTACTTCTATTAAAAAAAAAATATAATTTTTTTTAAAAATTGTAAGTTACTATCTTTTGTATCTTATTGTATAGTCATCTCCAGTCATCTTTTTTAAAAATTATTATTAAAATTTACAGGGTGTCCCAAAAGTAATGGGACACAGAGCAACAGCAGATTCCTTAGGTCGAAATAATGCAATTTACGTAAACTTGCCTTGTCCGAATATTGATAATAACAAAGATACAGGGTGTTAAACTTTTAATTTTGCTTTCGTTTTTTCTTAATATTTCTTTAACTAAATAACCTAGCGGTACAAAATTTGGGATCTGGGGGTTTTCTGAGGCGAGAAATTTAAATTCGTCCACACTTTTAATGTTGCTACTAGAGGGCGCCAGCTACGGCCTACCTTACTTGTTTTTGATCTCGTAACTTTTTTTAAGCTTAGAATATTGACCTGTTTATTCAAAAATAAGTTACTATATATCCATCTGCATCAAAAATGTATACTTTATTTAAGTCTCTAGGAGCAGCCGTTCTCGAGATAAACGCACTTTAAAGGATCTCACAATTTTTTTATTGGAAAATAATTTTGGCCAATTGTTTTCAAACTTTGCATAGTGATAGTTTTTAACACGCTGATCAAAGGTCTTCCTGGGCACAAAACCCGAAAACGCCTCTAACTCCCCCAAAATCACCCTCAAAAGTCCCCAAATTCTCAGTGACTTTTGAGGGTGATTTTGAGGGGGTTGGAGACGTTTTCGGGTTTTGTGCCTAGAAAGACCTTTGATCAGCGTGTTAAGGACTATCACTATGCAAATAAGACAATTGACCAAAATTCATTTTCTATAAAAAAATTGCGAGATCCTTTAAAGTGCGTTTATCTCGAAAACGACTCTCTAAACTTAAATAAAGTATACATTTTTGATGCAATAATTTAAGTAACTTATTTTTTATAAACAGGTCAATATTTTAAGCTTAAAAAAGTTACGACATCCAAAACACGTGAGGTAGGCCGTCCCTCTAGTAGCAACATTAAAAGCGTGGACGAATTTAAATTTCTTGCCTCAGAAAACCCCAGATCCCAAATTTTTAGCTAGGTCATTTGGTTAAAGAATTATTAAGAAAAAACGAAAGCAAATTAAAGTTTAACACCCTGTATCTTTGTTATTATCAACTTTCGATAAGGCAAGTTTACGTAAGTTACATTATTTCGACCTAAGGCATCTGCTGCTGCTCTGTGTCCCATTACTTTTGGGAAACCCTGTATAATAATTAATACGTAAGTCAATATTAATTTGTTATCATTGGTGTGGAATTCTAATTTGTCGTATTATTTGTAAAAATTTGAATAATAATTTCTAAATTACGCCGTTTTTGGAAAAAATCTGGTGACAGATCAACGGGTTCTTTTTAATTTACTGCATCCTGCAGTGAAGTGTTCTTAGCTTTGAATAAAATAATTTAAAAATTAGGCGCAACCATATGCAAATCTGTTGAGTACTGGGTACTGGTGGCAACATCGGAAAACCCACTACCCCCTTTCTCGGCATCTATGTCAAATCTTATAATATTTAAAATTATCTTTCATACCAATCTACAAGGTATGTTTAAATATTTAAAGTTGATATAAGTGACTATTGTTCTATACTTAAGTGAATTATTATAGACCAAGGTTCAGTTGTGCTACATAATTTAGCAAAGGTAACTATTAATTTCTAGCAACAGAGTAATTATTATTATTATTAAATTAATATATTTTAGTTTAATTTGTGGACTTCGTAATTCTGAAATAACATAATAAAAAAAACATTTTTGATAATATTTATTTTACGAATAAGCAGAGAGAAAAATCTCATTTGCACAAAAAACTTCGAAAGTAAAACTAAGACTATAAATTTACCTAACCTAAAAATAAGTAAACAAATTATTTTTACACTGTTGCCATGTAAAAATTTTTTTTTATAGGCAGCTCTAATTTTGGTTGGGGAAAAAAAAAGTAATTCCTTTTGCTTTTAAAAATTGGTGACTTAATTTTTTTTGAAAAACCCCAAATCTCTAAGAAAAATTTAAAAAATAGACCCTTACAAATTATTTGTACCATATATTTCTGGCCTATTTAATAAAACATAACAAATAAGAAATTTTTTAATATTGTACTATTTTAAAGCAAAAAATTTTTAATGAAAAAAAAAAAATAAAATTACACTATAAACGAAACACAAAAAAAATTTTTTTAAAAATCTCAAATCTAAGAAAACAAAAATTAACCTCTGAATCTGGTAGGCCCTTTGCTTCCTCCAAAAGGGGGGCGTCACTCAGTACTAAGGGTAACAAACGTATGTATTCGGTACTGAGTAACGGGGGCCATCTAGTACCGAGTAACGAAACGTTACACACGAATGCATTTCGTTACTGCATGCATTTCGTTACTTGCTTTTTTTGTATTATACTGTTCACGCAAGTACAGTTGATTTTTTTTAAGTTTGCTGATCGTATTTTTTAAATTTCCCGGGGAAAAACTTTTGGTAAATTTTAAAAAAATTTAAACGTTTTTTAAAAGGGGATTTGTGTAGACAAAGTTTAAAATTTGAACAGAAAAAAGGATGAAAGTATTTTTTACAAATTGAAATATGATGGTTTTTTTTACCCCGTATTTTCACGTTTTTTTTTGTTTTTTCAAAAAGCTCTAATGGCATTTAATTGTTTTTGCTGTTAATTTTTAAATATTATTAATTGTTTATATCTCATATATTATTATTTCACTTATTTTTTTAATTTTCGTTTAATTTTTTTGCTCAATGGATAAGAAAAAAGATTTTATTTTTAAATTAAACCAGAAATTCCTGACATAAAATGTTTTTATTTAATTATGATTTTTTTTTGATATGGCGCGACGAGCAAGTCGCAGATGTTAAATGTTAATGCTTGCCCATAAAAAATTCGGCGCTTTGGGCAATTTCTTTTACGAAAAAAAATTTTCTTTTTTTTTTTTGTTTGGTTTAAATGTTTTTGTTTTATTTTTGTTTATTTTAATTCTAAGAACAAAATATTTTTTTTTTTTTGTTTTTATTTTGTTTAAAAAATGGTTTATTTCATTTTTTTTGATTAATTTCATTCAACCCGAAACTATTTTAATGTTGACTTATTACTAGAATGTTGTGTAAATTTCATTGATAATAGATAACTTTCGACATCTATATTTGCTTGTAATATAACATAAGATCACGATTAAAATTTTAAAATAAAATCCTTAAAAATTTGGAGATTCCTCAACGTTTACTTGTAGTTATACACTTTACTTATTAGATCAAACTAATTTAAGAATAACTTAAACACAATTCTGGTTTAAAATATGAACAAGTGAAAAATACACCTTACGCACTTGGTATGTAATGCATTAGTATGTTTTCACACCGCGACGTCATACTGTACGCATACGCAATACGACTCGATTCGTTCCTCTAACATAACAAATTTTTGAGGTATCGAAGTAACGAGTAACGTAACGATAGATAGTAACGAGTACTAATTGATATAAAAGAATCCGGGTACGCCTTTTTGTTATTTTCCCCCTTACCAGTACGCTGCCCATCCAAGGAATTTAAAAAGGGGGAAAAAAATTGTCCAGGCGTGGGGCAGCGGGAATGGGGGGGCCCCAATTTTTGGGAATGAATAGTAGGTCAGGGCCGATTTCCATAATTCTTTGTTACTATCTATAAAATTGATATCATCAAATGTCAAATTCCAACATTCACTTTTTTTTTTTATTATTTTTTGCAAAAATTTTTGGAATTAAAGGATCACTATAGAATATTTAAAATTATTGTGTAATATTAATTTTTTCATCTGATATAATATGGAAAGAATAAATCCCCTTTACCTTCTATTTAAAGGTCGATATTTTTTTTGGGAATTTTGTATTTTTACCAAAAATTTTGGAAATAAAAAAACGATTTTTTAAAAAAATTTCAAACATTGGATAGTATTATGTACTTATCGTCAATTTTGTGATAAAAGAAGGGCAAGATAATGTAAATGAGTTTAATCTAATCCTAAGATTCTGGTTGAAAAAAAGTGAAAATTTTTATAATGCTTTTTAGGCATATATTTTTTTATAATAACAAACATTCATGAAACAGAATAAATGGTTAAAAATGTTTAGAACCTTTTACCTGAGTAATTGTAACAGTATCCGTTAAATACTATTTTGTCATAGTCGAGCTTGAGAGTTGTAATGCAAGATTAAAACCAAAAATCTAATTTTTTTTAAAAAAAATTTTAAAATTTTTTTTTTGAAAATTTTTTTTTTGGGGGGATTAAAATTAAAAAAAATTTTTAACGTTTTTTCCTTTTCTCATCAAAGTTGAAAATTAAACTCCCCTTTTTTACTATTTTCCCCCCTTTTTTTACAAAAATTTTGATTTTTACACTAAAAAAGATATTTTAAAAACCTTTTAAAACCTTTTTTTTTTTATTTTTAAATTTTTTTCCAAAAGGGAATTTTAAGTTCAAAGCAGAAATATTTGTTAAAAAATAAAATGAAAAAAAATGTAAAATAACCATAAAAGAAATTTTGGGTGGGGAAATTTGGTTTGCCAATTTAGTGAAAAATCAAAATTTGCAAAAAGAAGGAAATAGTGAAAAAGGTTAGTTTGATTTTAATTTTGATGATGAATATTCAAAACAAACAATCCCCCTTTTTTTTTTGATTTGTAATCACCCCCAAAAAACCCACCAAAATTTTTTTTTTCATTCAATTAGGGGGACCTGTTAAAATTTTAAAAATTTTCCTGGTCCCCAAACAAAATTTGACCTTTAAAGAGTTAAATTTTAAAGAAATAAAAGTACCTAAATGTAAACCTTATTTTTTTTTAATAAACAAAATACAAAAAGGGAAATCATCTAAAAGATATTTAAGATTGCCTTTTTTCCCACTAATATTTCCTATGAAATTTTCATTTTCTATTATTCAAATTGGTATATTATTATTTTTTCGGTTCCTTTTTCTTTATAAGAAGCCCTAATTTAAATATAAAAAACCCCAAATTTAAAAAAGGGGTATGTTACCCTTGGATTTAAAAGAAAAACCCAAAATCTAGTCATTTTGTTACGATATTATAAGTAACAAACAATAAACCAAAATTATAGTCACAATTTAAAAAATTAAAAAAAAAAATGTTTTGAAAATCCAAAAAGGTACCCGGTCTCATAAAATTATAATGTGTTCACGCTGATTTATCAGGAAAGGAAACCATTAAATTATTTCGTGAAATTTTGTTATTGCGCAGAACGGGGGGCCAATTCTGACAGTTATTTTCATACTGGGCTGGACATTTTTTGATCAATGGGCCATAGGGGGTTAACCCTTTAAACTTCCTTGTGCCCACCTGATTTAAAGTAGGTGAGAACGTCCCCGGGGGGGATCTCTTAATGTGGCCCCAAAAAAGCCAATACCCCGGGGATTTTCCTTGACAACCAGGCAGTCACAAAGGATGTGCTCCACCGTCTCGTCTTTCTTTCACCCTCTACACAGAGGTGTGTCATTTTACCCTTCAAAAAAGGTTTTTCCCGGTTACAATGTCCAGTAAGAACGTCCGTGATTGGCGAAGGTCCCCGACTTTGCCAAGTAATGTTTTGTATTTTTCAGGTGTTAATAACTCCCTGGAAAAAAATTTCATCCCATTGTTGTAAACGGGATAAATTTTTTTATTACCCTTTAACCAGACCCTGTCGACCTAAAAAATTTTTGGCCCAAAAAATTTTTTTCCACCCTTTTGGCCAACGGTCAGCGATGGGGTTTTTCTTTGGAGTGCGCGTGTCCTTTGGCAAGAATACCAATTCAAAATAAACAAAATTTTAGTATTTGAACAAAGGGAACTTGTTAAAAAAAAGTAAAAAAAAAAGAAACTGTTTTAATTTAAATGGGGGTAAATATGTCATTTTTATCTGTTAATTTAAATAAAATGGTTACCTATGTTTGAGGTAAAGCAAGGAAGTTTAAAAGGGTTTGGAAGCCCAATGCTATGGCCCTTTAAAAACAAAAAAGTCCAGCCCAGTATAAAAATAACTGTCAGAGTTGGCCCGCCGATTCTGCGCAATAACAAAATTCCACGAAATAATTTTAAATTTTTTTCACATAAACAGGGAATTGCCCCAAAAATTATAATTTTATGAGAAGGGGGGGCCTTTTTTTGGTTTTTTAAAAAAACCCTTTTATTTTTTGATTATTTTTTTTTAAATTGTGACTATAATTTTGGTTTATTGTTTGTTACTTATAATATCTAACTGACTAGAAAAATTTAGTTTTTTGCAAATAAGGGAAAAACCCCTCTTTTTTTAATTTAGGTAAAATTTTTTTATATTTAAATAATTTTTTAAGACGTAACGTTAGGTCCAAAATATATAAATGAATAATAGAAAATTTTAAATATTAGTGAGAAAAAAAAAGCTCTTTTAATATCTTTTAGATGATTTAAATGTTTTGATTTTGTGGGTTATCAAAAAAAAAAAGGTTTAAAATTTGGATTTTATTTCATTTAATAATTTTTTACACTTTTTAAAGGATCAAAAATTGATTACTGGGCAGACCAGGAAATTTTAATATAAGTTCTAAAATTAATGAAAGGAAGTACAATTTTATGTTAAAGTTCCTTTTTGCCTTTTTGTATTTGTTTGGTAATTGGCAATACCATTTGTTTAAAAATAAATTAGATTTTTGGTTTCTTTTAACGATTATCAACTTTTAAGCTCGCATACTGTACACACATAATATTTAACGGATACTGTTACAATGATACCAGGTACCAATTCTAAAAATTTTTAACCACTGTTATTCTGTCTCATGAATTTTTTATTAGTGAAAAGTATATGCCAAAAAAACAGTTAAAAAAATTTTCATTTTTAATGTACAACCAGAATATTAGGATTAGATTAAACTCATTTACACTATCTTGCCCTTTTTTAAAAAAATTGGGATAATAAAATATATCATAAAAGTTTGAAATTTTTTTAAAAAAAAACGTTTTTTTATTTATTTAAAAAGTTTTTTTGGGGAAAATACAAAACCCAAAAATGACCAAAAAAGAAGCAGGGGCGCCATCTATTCTTTCCATATTATATCAGATCAAAAAATAATATTACACAAAATTTTAAATTTTCTATAGTATTCCTTTTAAAACCCAAAAATTTTGTGTATAAAAAAACAGTGAATGTTGGAATTTGACATTTGATGATGTCAATTTTATAGTGAACAAAGAATTATGGAAACCCCCCTGACCCACTATTCATTGCGCAAATTCCGCGGGGCCAACCCCCCTATTCCCGCTCCCTTGCACGCCGGGAAATTTTGTTCTCAATTGGGTTTCCACCCCTTTTAAACTTCCCGGGCTAAAGTGATTTCAGGTAAACTTAAAAATTTAAATTTAGACATCACCTTTTTTTTTTTCTTACTAAAAATTATAAATATGTCATTTAAAACAAACTAATATGTCATTTATGACAAAACGTCATAAATAGTAGAAAAGTACTTAGAATTTCCTGAAATTGGACCCAAAATTCTTACAAATTTAATTTAAATTTTATTTTTTATTTTTAAGTTCATCTTGATAAGTCATTAGAGTTTATCTTGATAAGACTGGATTGGCCAGCCTTGCCACCAAAACGTAGGTAAATTTTTTGATTTTTGTTTTTTTTTTTTTTTTTTGGGCGGTTTTTTCTATTTTCTGTTTCAGGCGATCTGCCAGTTCACAGAAGTCAATAGAACTGAGCAAACTCAGTTCGCTATACCCATATTTTAATAACTTTCCAAGCGATTAACCCAACAAAAGCCTATTAAAACATGAATCTGCTACAAAACTATAGACAATACAACATATATTAAGAATTAAAAAAAAAATACTTTCATTGTTATTGTTGCCAAATTACTTTGGAAATTATATTAAATGTTGTTACTTCTCTTAATATAAAAAAAGTAATTTATTCACAAAAAAGTTGCATATCAAAGTGTTTCTGTATGTACAGGGTCCCCATAATAGACTACCTATTTTGATATTGAAATAAATTCTATATGAGATAAGTAAGTACGGGATTTGAATCAACATATTTCTAATCAAGTAGGCACCGCACAAAACTCGAAAAAAAGGATTTTTGTAAAAGGGATGTTATGATATGCCTTATACTTTTTGTTACCTTGATTTACCTTTATTTTATTGTCTTTGTAAGTTATTGTCATTATCACATTTAGTTTCATTTGTTTAAATTTAAAACCATATTCTAAAGGTTTTTTTTACAATT
>JAHBCN010017411.1:0-18457 GCA_019359885.1 Listronotus oregonensis
AGTGAATCAAGACGGCTCCCAGGGAGGAAGATGAAGAACCCAAATATTAACATTCCAAATATCTGACAGCCGTCGTTGAGTCGGAAAAAACGGTCAAACTTCGGGTATCTTCGTAAACAATGAATAGTATACAGTCGTATTTTTAAAAGTAGTTTTTTTATTATTAGCTTCTTTGCTATCAAATCTTTCACTTTTGTGAGTATCTCTCTTGAACCATAAAGATGGAGACGTCGTTAAGAATGAAAAAACCGTTCAATCCAAAAAAGAAGAATCTTTTGACTGAACTCTCTAACATGAGATCTTATCCAAGCTTTACAAAAATAGGACTGGACCAGATAGTTTGGGAGAAAACCAAATTAGAAATCTACTTTCTTCCAGTAGATGAGATAATCAAAGACCCAAAGTCCTGGTGTAAGCTTGTATTGTATCACATCTCACATTTCTACTATGCCGAAACAAGAAAGAAAAGAGATAATATAAACCCGGAACGAACAGGCCAAGCTTTAATCGGACTTTTATTAACAATCAGTGACCCTACTGTTCTTATATCAAATGACGAATTTAATCAGTCAGTCTTAGAAGCAGGAATCATTCCTGATTATAGGCAGCTGAAGAATGAGGACGTGGAATTGTTGAACAGCCATCATTATAAGGATTTTAAAAAGAAGATGGGAAAATCTGATTTCTCCAAGGCAACCCAGAATATGAAAGTCCCATTAGTAATGATGTGTGTCATCTTTTTAACTATTGTAAAATCATTAAATGCACAAAATGAGGAGGGGTGGATTAAAAACAGACTAAAAACATTTTCAGGAAGTGTGGGAGACAAGAAAATTTATGATTTTTGGGAAAAACGAAGGCCGTACACTGATTACCTATTTATGTTCAACAATTTCATGACATCCAATTTTCATCTTAGGAAAAGTGCTTTTCTTGTAATCTTAGAAGTAGTCAATGAAACAGTGGAGGTGAAGGCCATGAGGGATGTAATTCAGTTAATGAGAGGGACTGAAATGCATCATCTGGTCTTGATTAACAAATTCATCATGGTCAAATACATGGAGTTACAGAGTTATCCTCCACTTCGGGATATAAGAAGCCTGTGGAAATTGGCATTAAATCGTTTATCTCAAGAAACAGCACAAGATGTGATGTTTATTAAATTGTTATACAGTAAAGAATATACGGCAGAATTGTCAAGGAACAACTTCTTGATTGCTGCTGTTGTCGCCACCACCTGTGCAAGATATGAAAATCCCACTTTTGAGAACTATTATATGGATAGTGGAGAAAAAGCTAAAACAATATCTAAGGATGTTGAATTGTATTTAGCTAGAAGACAAAAATTAGCCCAAGTTAGATTTGGGGAAAGCTCTTATGCATACATGGGTCCTACAGAGCAGAATTTATATTTTAAGAAAGTATTGGAAGACTATGAAAAAGTAGAAAACAACAGTGATGATGAAGAAGAGGAGCCACATAATCCGGATGAAATTAGGAAGATTTTTCATCTAAACACCTCAAACAATCAATAATTAAAAACTGTTGAAGATAAATACTAGCCAAAACGTTGCCTACTTATTAACAAATAAAGAGAAGTCCAAGATTTTAGTGTTACTTATGTATACCATAACTTTGTCTAACATCCTCACGGAAACGATATTTATGCTTGTTCGACAAATTTTAGCATACAGACACCTATGATTTAATTTACCTTCTCAATTTATACCATACCAACATAGTTTTGAGAAATACTGTATATTTAAAATTGTTTTAAATACATTAGGTTTTTAAAACAAACAATCTTAATAAAACATGTAAAGGCAGTAATTTTCGTTCATGCAAAGGCTTAATCTTAACATGAAATTATCTTTTGGGGCTATACAACACCAGAAAATAATAACTGCGTTGTTTTTGATCGAAATGTTTTTCATATTCATAAGGTTTTTTAGATATGACTTACAACCCAATTAATGCAAATATTGTTAAGAGATTCGGAAAACATAATATATTTTTGAAGCATTCCGAATTATTAAAGTTTGGAGTTCAAGATACAAATGAACTGACATATGGCAGAATTTACTATCTTAAAACTGCAACTTGCCGATTTGCGTAAACTATTACATTTCCAAAGGGTTTTAAACCGAAATTTAGGTATTTTAAATTTATTTATTCTTTGATACACATTCTAAAGGTTCACTTCGTACGGCTCAATCGACTCTGCACACCCTGTTTATGCACAAGTCTCTACCCTGAGACCTTTACTGAAGCGGTCTCTTCTTACATGTCGGGCAAGTAACCCAGAGAATAACTTGTGATAAATGAATCAGCCACAGCAATATAAAACATATATATTAAATTTGATGGTCCAAATTTAATCATATGTCATATTTTTAAAAAAATGGCCTGATAACATTTAGCTGTCAGCAGAAAGCTTATAAAGAACTATGAATTAATGTTTCAATGGTTTTTGGGGTATTAGGCCGGCGTCAATGGTCTGGTTGACTTGACGTTTCGTCAACACCAGCGGTTTGCATCTTAAGTTGCTTCCTGGTTGACAGTATGCGAACTAATGTTGTTCTCAATGAGCTGTTAGGTTAAGTTAGTAATTTGGCATAAGCGTGGCATCATAAAGGTACATTCTAAGGTTCTGCCGAGCGATGAATGAACCTCTGTACTCAAACAATAAAATCCACTAAAACCCGGGAAAATGGTTATTACAGATACTATTTTGTCGTAAAGCGTGGCTGCCAAGTATCTTTCTGTTTTATTTACTTGACAGTATATTATGATTACTTTTACTTAATTTATTCTTAAAATTATATCAAATTAAGCTCTACTATTGTATTTTAAACTGTGAATAATATTTGTTATATTTATTACTATAAAGTATTACACAGAAAAGTAATGATGTCAAAATACTATTTTGTTTTTGGACAGCTACTAATAAAGGCGCTAAGAAACGTGACCACAGTGCATTTTTCGTAGAGGCGTACTTCAGCCACCTTTGGCCTTCGGCTTCGCTCGACAGATGACACATTCAATATGGCGTCTTAGTCTGAATGTTTTTTTGTTTTTGAGTTATTTTTGTGATAATTGTTGTATAAATATCAGTTTTGTGTAAGTACTTTTAATAAATTAAAATTGTAAGGCAGTGCCAAGTGTGTAAAGTGACGGATATGATCCCTGGATTATCAATTAACAAGTAAGTACAAACTATGCTTGTACCATTCTATCGCCAATAATAAACAAAAACATGTTGGGCATAGCTATCGATTGCGTTTATAAATAAAATGCTTTCTCTATCAGCTCATTGGTTGTTCTAATGTCGAACTAATGTAGTTTGCATACTGTCAACCAGGAAGCAACTTCTGAAGATGCCAACTGCTCGTGTTGGCAAACGTCAAGTCAACCAGACAATCGACCAAAAACCATTGAAACATTAGATAATGGCCGCGAAAGCCTTTCACAGTTTAACTATTAATTAATTGATGTGCATACCATTTGGTCTTTAAAATCAATTGAATTATGACCTATGGAACTTTACAGAGAAGTTATCTAGAATTTTTAAAATCCATTCAAACTCAAACTTTTTATCTTTCTTTTTGAAGCTATTGTGCATGGTTTAAAATATGTTTAGTGTTTGTACCTCATATAATGAAGGCACTAAAAAGACAAAGAAAATCTTTAGCTAACACACCATATAAATTTAAAAAAACTACCATGCAATTTATGAGTTTCAAACCTCTTAAACTGCCTTTACAATTATTTAAATCGAATAAGATAATATTATACTTAAGCTAAATTCTAACCAGTCTTAACAATTCACACAATTGCATATATGCAATAACTTCCCAAACAAATTCCTCATAATTAATGTGTCAAATCATATAAAATAAATAAGGGGTAAAAGCATCATAAAAATTAAATAATAATAACCGGGTTAACCATGTTAACACCAAGACACTGGTTAAACTTTTGTTGGATATAATCTCCTATTTATTTCTCATCTAAGGTTTTTACATTACTTTCCAATAATATATTTATTGTACAAGATGGCTGAAAAAAACGGAAAAGCATTTTCGCTTATAGGGACTGGTTATGTTTTAAAAATTGTCAGCCCTACAGCTTTTGATTTTTTTATTATAAAAAGACCAATAATCAAACCCTAAAATAGTTTTAATGATTGATTGCCAGTAGGTATCGAAAATTTCTTCCTTTAAATTATTTAGGCTAGGGCGCTAGTTGCCAGCACATTTTAGGGTCTGGTTCTTAACCATTGGCAATTAACATTAACAAAGAGCTCCAGTTCTTTTTACGGGCACATTTAGGTCGTAGTAATTGAAGTTTCGGTCAGGGCCCTTAATCGTTCAACAAAATATGTATTCTTGGTTGCCCATGTGTTTGACAAAAAAAGACACTAGAAATTATCCCAAAACACCAGGATTACTCACAAATTATTAGAAAGCTAGAAAGACCTTAAAGATGATATATACATTTCTGCGCCCCAGCGGTCGTTTTCCCTAAGAATCTTTTGAAGTACAAAATGGCAATGAAAGTTAACATTAACTATACAAGAATATTAAATATGTCTTAAATAATATTTTCTATAGGATTTCACATGACATTTGGTCAAGCATCATTTACTAAGATAACCTACCTTCACACGTAATTACATACTAACACGCAGGAAGACTTAAGTCTTGATCATGGTTAGGATTTTGGACTAGTAGGGTCAATTTCTATTCACTAAGTGCTGAATTTTTACTGTTTGTCCGCAGATATAGGTTATTTTGTGACGTCACCGTTTTCCCCAGAAGGTAGATTTATTTGATTAATTTTTGTTAAATATTTAACTTTCAGAAACTAATTTGAATGTACACCTACCACTGGATCTATATTGTATACCATTTGATAAAATTAAGACTTTATCCGGATAAAACATCACCACTTATAAAGGACATTTAAAATGCATTTTTCCCATTTACCTAAACAATATTTATGAAGTTATTTAAATATAAATTAATAAAAACATATTTTTTATTTATAAATTCCGTTCAAAAAATAACAAACGGTCAATCCTGTAGTAATAACAACTGAATTCAACTATATGCAATAAAAAACAAACTAATACCAAAGTTCCAATATCTAAAAAGCTAACAATATAACCAAAATCACGAAAAAAGCTTCTAATGCAATGTGATTCACAAATTGTAAAGAAAACAAAAGGGAAAACGATTACGTCACAAATATAAAATTTGGCGTATATGGGCTTAAATGGGATCGAGCAATCCTGTGTAAGTTTACCACCCTCGACTCTTGCCTACCGAAAGTTACGTTTTTATGATTTTGGAGTAGAAGGATCGATTTCTATTAATTCGTTTTTTTATGCATCTGGGGATACTAACAGAGGTTGGTAATACCCACTTCTACTTAACTAATTTGACCTAGCCGTGCCCAAAAAAACTCGTACTTTTTGTCGACCTTAAATGTACCGATTCTTCCCGAACCAGACGCGGTGGCATTATGTGCTGACAACTGGTGCTATGTAGAAAAAGTAAAAAAAATGGGCAGGTAAAGTTAACAGTCAATTTTAATAAAAAGATAAATAAAGTTTTCCTTGGTATTTTTATAATAAACTATTGAAATATGCACTTCCAATATTTTTTCTATCCCTCTTAAGGGGGATAGCCATGGTGAGGTCCGAAAAAAGCTGATGTTCGGGAAATTTTTGACGGGGATAATTAAGGAATTTATGGATCGGACTTTTTTCAATTTAATAAGTGCACATTAAATATAATTTTTACATTTTTATTAAAAAATATTAAATAGTTACCTAGTTATAAACGATACTGTAAAGTAAATAAAAAATCCCCTCCACAACGACAATGATTTCTCGAAAACAGGTTATCTAAAAAAAAGAATATCAGGGTTTATTATAATCTATATAGTTATCGTTGCACGTAGCCTTTTTTTATTTTGGCTTTTCACAAAATGGCGAATTAAATTGAGATTTTTTTTTCAATTTTTCGCCTTTTTTTGGATTAAGCAATCTTAAAAAATAGTAAAAATTACAATTTTTATAATCGGCCACACTAACCAAAACTACATTCATACAAATTATAATAAACTCTGTTTTTCAGATAACCCATTTTCGAGAAATCATGTCGTTGTGGAGGGGTTTTTTAACTTTACGTATCGTTTATAACATTGTAACTATGTAACTTTAGATATTTTTAATAAAAAATTGTAAAAACTATATTTAATGTGCACTTAATAAATAAAAAAACGATCCCCGAATTTCTTAATTATTCCCGTCAAAAAAATTCCACATCACTCATTTTTTCCGACGTCACACTGGCTATTCCCCTTAAACATCTACACAAATCATATCTGCGTTAAATAAACTTTTTCTCTTAAATTTGTATAAAAATTAATCAAATTTCAAGCAAAAGAATAAATAACTCTAAGATTAGCGTTCAGTTGCGCACTCGACAATTTTATTTATTTTTTCCTATAACCACAGTACATAATCAAAATAAAGCAATAATTTTAAAATAATTTTTATTTTTATTTTTATTATTTAAAAAATGATTTCGTTGGGTAATAAATATTTCATTTTTCGGTGAAAAGCCGAATGTAAACTGAGCACAAACCTTCAGTCGCTTAAAAGTTGCTTATGTATCCACTGTATGAAAAAATTACGTCAACAGGATCTTTAAAAATTGCCTGTGAGAGATATCTGAAAAACAATGTGTTTTATCTTTTTAAATCTATGTTAAATATACTTTATACAGATGTTTTAAAGTTTCTGGTTCTTTCTGTAATATAACAAATTATGTGATTCACTTTTAGTATACATAATTGGAAGAGACAGAAACTTAAAAAAAATATATTCGTATTTGTTGGCCGGATACATCTACTACGCGATTCCTGCATAAAAATACCATTGAAAATATTCCAAAAATTATTTCAATTTTCCGTGATTATATTTTTATAAATTTTTATATATTTGTAATTTCTACTGTTACTTTTTAAAATCCTATGCCAACAATATATGGTTTACAATCTTGAAAAAATAATTATTTATACACATTTCCGAAAATTCTTTTACAAATATCAATGTTAAAAATTTCTTTGTTGGATTTTCGTTCCTTTTTAATCAACAAATATGGCCATTAAAAAAATATTTACAATAACGTTTGGGGTTTTAAAACTGAAAATGTAAAAATTTGATTCAAGCTTTAAAATTTTTAGTAAAATATGTTATAAATTTATGTCAAAGATAAGGTTTAAAACTTGATATAGGACTGATGTTTAATAATCAAACATAGCCTCAAAGTACATAGTGATGTATCTCAAAAAATATGAGAAGTTACACAATTTTGATGGGATCAGAACAAAACAGCAAGGTAGCAAAGGTAGACTGGCATTCATTTTGGAGTTTTAACAATTTGCCTGACCTATATCCAAGCCACTTTCAAAATTAAAAAAATATTTCTAAAATGAAACTTTATACCTAAATTGAGAAACCATCTAAGATTTTTTTTTGGTTAATATGGAAACTCAAAATATTTTCGGAAATATTCATCCTCAGGGTACCATGGACGATATTAATAAGTAGAAGGAAATATGACATAATAATGACACATTTTTTTGCAAATACATCACTTTGTCTTTTTAGTGAGTAACTGTAAAATACATATTTTTTTTAGTATCTAATTCATTCCAGTCTGTACGATATACAGTGGCCGACATAAAGTTGAACAATATGGGGAAAAAACTCTAATTCTCTTAGTAACCATACGTCAACATAAATAAATCTCATTTAGTTTTACAGCTTTTGTTTATTTTTATATATTTTTATTGGTGTTGCAAAACATGACAAAACTTTTCTTTTCGGAGCAACATTTTCATACCTATTAAAGGACACCTTGTATATTTTTCTTTAAATTAGATACCATTAAAAACGCAGTTTTCTAACACAACAACTTATATCGAGATAACATTTTTCTAAAAAAATAATAATAAAGCACACTTCCATATGTGTTCAACTTTAGGTTGATTACTGTATAGGCTTGATAACATCAAAAAACAATAGTTAAAAGGCTTAACGAAGGAATCCCCACCAGAATCTATCGGTCTCAAATAGCGGTATAAATAAAGCTTTGGTACACTACAATCTACAAAAACCTTTCTATCCACAACAATCTCCAAACATCCTTCTTGTATATACTCACAATGACACAAACACATTTTATAACAGTTACTTATAAGTATGTTTGGTGTAGAGTCAATTTTATAACTTTAGCTAGGGTAGAAATATTACAAATTTAATACAACTCAGACAATATGGGTTTTAAATAGGGATGAGCAATATATCACTACCGGTAATTTAATCCCCGTTACTGAAAAATCACTGAAAGCAAACGTTGACTAAAATCGCAAATAATGGCTATTGACAGAAACAGCGATTTTTTTTTTAATATGCGAAATCGCGTCAACTAACATCCAACACAGCTAATCGCTTTCCATCGCGTTAATTGATCTAGAGCGAAAGCGAAATGCAACGTATTTTAGGGTATTTTATTCCAAGGGTTCTCGACTCCATCTCATGCACCTCACTGAACTCTGAAGCAGAATTACAGTTTTTTATAATATCATACATAGTTATTCCATATAGTCAACAAAAAGAAGGTGTATTTAAAAAAGTAAGTATTTTACTTTATTTTTACATTAAAAAAATAATAATAATCATAAGTTTGCTAGTCAGCAGCTCAAGTTTTACAGTTTATGATCAGTACAATAGGAGGCAGCAAGTGAAAATAAGTATGCAAGAGCGAAATGAATCACTCGATAGCACAAATGATAAAAACAGTAGTAGTGCGAAAAGTCGCGATCGCGATAACGCTTTTAAATCGCCGTTATTTAAAAATCACGATGGCCGATAACGGCGTTATGCAAATATTGCTGTTTAGCTTATGCCTAGTTTTAAACGAGTTCATATCATTTTTGCAACATAACCGCTTATTTGGGTGTTTAACAGGTATATAAATATTGGTATCAGCGATTGGATATACATTATAGGAAACACAAACATTTTTTTATATGTTGAGAGTTCCTTATATTGCTTTCATTGACGGTTTAAAGATTATCGACTGGATTAAAAAACATTAAGGGTTGGTAAAGGGCTGCTACCCTTCAGCCAGACCTTGACTATTATGTTTATTGGTCCTTCAACGACAGTTACACAAATTTCCAAAATGTCTTAAAAACCTACTCAAAATTGTTCAGCAGCTCTTAGTAGGAGAGCTGGTGAACAGGCATTTTATTGGTATGCTCAGCGCAAGCGCGTCCGCCATGTTAAAAAGGCGGCAATGTAAAAGTTTCGGGCATTTTTTATAAATATGGTTGAGCAACAAGCTTTATCACCTCTATATCAGTGCAATTAAATGAAAAATTAATTGATGATGCTTCATTCGTGCATCCTACCGTAGAAGCCAACAATTAATTGTGTTTAGTTACGATTATGGTTGAAGTGCTACGGTCGTCTTCAAACTAGTTGTGATGTTAGCGGTGTTTTTAAGTTCTGTAACAAGAGCACATTATGCGAAACAATGCACAACATTGAGTGTTTTAACTACCGCAACGCCTCGTATAATCGAGCTCTCCGAGAGAAAAAAAAAAAATGAGAAGCCCTTCAAAACGCAGTGAACAACAAAGCAAATTTGCATGCAACGGTAGTAAATTGTGTACTTGAGCATTTCAGGTGGTAATTTATATTATTTTTTGGTATATAATTAACCACTTTTAAATAATTCAGAAAAAGTGAAATTGAGGTTATTTCAAATTTGTTTGGATTAATAAAAGTGATAAATTTAATAAGGTAAGTAGGGCCAAAAATTAATTTTTTGGGACAAATTTTTAAGTGCTTTCACTTACTTATTTTAATGATATTTAAAACAGGGATTTGAAAAACTAATAAAATGATATAAATTCTCCTAAAAGGATTTACTACACATATCACCGCGGCATACTCCATAACAACAACGTATATATTTTAATTAAAATATTTGTATCATTATTTTATTATGTATGCACAATAATTTTAATTGAACTGTTTATGAAAAAATAATTTTTATTATGTACTTGTTTTATTGCTAATTTTTGTATAAACATATGAACTGCTCATACATTTGTAAATAAAGTGCCCGAAAAACACGGCAAAAGTTGGGGCATGCGCACAATTTTTTTAACTATTACAAGGACTATTTTGAGTAGGTTCTTAAGGCACTTTAAAAATTTGTGTAATTATCCTTAAAGAACCCCTAAACATAAAAGTCAATGTCTGGCTAAAGAGTAGCGACCCCCTAGCAACTCTTGAATTGGGTATATTAACGTTTTTTTGAAAACCTATAAATTGATAGAATAGTCATATATGCATAAAAATCGTATGGTAACCTAAAAAAAAAACATATTCTAAGCAAAAACTGCCCTTTAAATTCAAACGCCAAGAATTGGCGCCAAAACAAGCTTTTCGAAGGTCACTGCTGTCTGACGTCACAGCGCATATAACAGTAAAGCGTTATTCGTGTTTCTAATACATTGTCACCTTTTAAGGGAGGTTTAATTTTATTACAGCATTACTTACGGGGCTACAGTAAAAAAAAATTAAGTTGCTGGTAATTCATGAAACATTAACAGCTGTTTGAATGAGTAATATGTACAAATCACAAAATAAATGGTGCTTTGTGTCCCTTTGCACTAGCACATCTGTGAGTACACCAAAC
The DNA here is from genome assembly GCA_019359885.1 of Listronotus oregonensis. Classification (NCBI taxonomy): domain Eukaryota; kingdom Metazoa; phylum Arthropoda; class Insecta; order Coleoptera; family Curculionidae; genus Listronotus; species Listronotus oregonensis. Next base: position 10,791 of record JAHBCN010017411.1, read on the forward strand.
AAAATTTTTGTGTGTGCCTCAGAGGGATTATAAGCGTAAGGAACGATGGTTTCCAGCAGCAGGATGTGATGCCAAAATCAAAAAGAGAATTTTGCACCTCTGATTTCTGCTGAATTAAAATATAATTCATCACCATAAACATATTTACAGAGGGCAAATTATTTGTGGAACTTGACAAATCCTTCGTTAGCCATAATGAATGAAAAACACTTTATTTAGCCACGCAAAATAAAACATAATACTAGATATATCGAGATTTACCGCAGCACAACTGAAAATAGACAAAATCGATACGTAAACAATCTATATTTATATGCGATGTGACGTCACGAGTCGTTTTGTAATCCTTTTTTTTTACCTATGTTTTCATACCTGACATATTCGGTACTGGCTTTTTTATACGGACTTGTGAGATTATGAAATTGACCTGTGGACACGTCCCTACGAATTTTGTTTAAAATATATGGATAAAACCCAATTAAAAAAACTAGGTGTTGGTAGGGGGGCCGCTACCCCTCAACCAGACCTTGAATTTTATGTTAAGGGGTCCTTCAAGAACCTTAATTACACAAAATTTTTCAGACTGCCTAAAGAACCTACTCCAAATTGTTCACCAGCTCTCGGACTATAATAGTTAAAAACAACTTTTCTTTCTAATGTTTCAGTAAAAAGGGTTTTGTATTCATTTTTAAATAAAACAAAAATTAGTTTATTTATGTTTCATTTTTACAAATATGTATTAAAAGTAAGATAAACGCTAGTCTTGACACAATATTGATTTGCTGTGTTGTAGTATTCCATATATTTATTGTTACCTTTCTCCGTTTTCTTCGCAAATTTCTCATATAAATTAAATAAAATCTGTTGTTACTTAAAATAAATACGTCATCGCCCAATATAAATTTATCAGCCTTTGATTGTTAAACTTTTTCTTTTGTGAGTTTATCTACTACATTCGATTGATACGTTAGTATCGATAAGATTCATGTATTCCTACTTAAAATTATAAAACTGACCCTTTCTATAAGTAATTTATTAGTCGACGTTGTCCTGAAATATTAATCTTACGTAACCGGGCGATCCTGATAGAGGCGACGCGCAAAACGGGCAAACTGCTTGAAATCCGTTGGTACCGTGTGGTATTACAACGTTAGCCCAGTATCTGTAAATGAAAAAATAATTATTTTTTGCAACCTGATAATACTTTATTTTAAACTGCAATAAAAATGAAAAAAAAAACTGTGAAATATTCAGTTTCAAGCAGAACATTTTGGTAACAAAAATTTTCATTTTGGAATTTGCCAAAAAATGGTGACATTTGTTTGCAGCGCCCCAGAGAAAAAATTAAGTTCAAAAGTGATCTCTATTTGTATTTTTTGTGTGAATTTGATCAAATATTTCAGATGCCTTTAATTTCACGAAAAATGCTGATATTTTTACGATATTTGGGATATGACGATAAAATTTGATAAAATTCACAAAAAAAAAACAAACCGAGGATTCACTTTTGAAACTTAAAGTTTTCTCTGGGGCGCTGCAATAAAAATCTGCTTTTCTTAAATTCCAAAATGAAAATTTGCTTTACCAAACTGTTTCTCTAGGACAATAAAGTTGGCCATATATTTGGTGTCTCACTTGTTAGATTAAAAAAATTAATATAAGAATTACCAAAAAAAGTGTTAAGGAGGCAGAGGAGTTTGACATGAATAATTTTTGAAGATTATTTTTTGTTAGGCCACAAAACTCGTTTATTGTACATTTACATCAATTTTTGAGCACCCCGAGGTCTCACAAATGATTTCATTACAAAATCACAATTTTTTTATATTGAATACATTAATCATCATACAATCATATTCATTTAAGCCTAAATGCTAAGCAGTAGCTCAGCAAGACTTGTTAAAAAGAGGGGTCAAAATATGAAATCTACATTTAAGTAAGATCAAAAAAAAATATTTTTTACATATTTTAAGTAGCATTAGGAAAACTCATTAGTAGAGTTACTATTAAAAACCAAAACAAAAAATATAATATAATACCTTTTTAATGCAGGCAACAAAAAAATAAAATATCATATTTTGTAGACTAATTACAAAAAACAGTTATTTGCAGAAATTAAAAAATCCCATTCTTTAAGGTAGTTGTATCACAAGAGGCACTTTCTTAGGATTTTTTTGAAATTTATACCGATTATTATTTAAATAATTTTGTATTGACTGGTGCAGAATGAAATTTACAAACAATACAGTTTCACAGATATTTAATTGCAAAGATAGTGTTTTTGAGGCTCTTATACAGGGTGTCCCAGAAGTATGGGACCCACAGCAACAGCAGATTCCTTAGATCAAAATAATACAATTAACGTAAACTTGCCTTATCTCAAAGTTGATAATAACCAAGATACAGGGTGTCAAACTTAACTAAATGACATAGCGGTACAAAATTGGGAATTTGGGGGTTCTTTGAGGCGAGAAATTTATAATCGTCCATACTTTTAATGTTCCTGGTAGAGGGCGCCAGCTACGGCCTACCCCACTTGTTTTAGATGGCATAACTTTTTTTAAACTTAGTATATTGACCTGTTTATTAAAAAAGAAGTTACTATAATTCCCTTTGCGTCAAAAATGTATACCTCATTTACTCTAGGGGCAACTGTTTTCAAGATAAATGCATTTTAAAGGACCCCGCAATTTTCCCATTGAAAATGGATTTCGGCCAATTGTTTTCAAACTTTGCAAAGTGATAGTTTTCAACATGCTGATCAAAAGTCTCCACGGACACAAAACCCAAAAACCCCTTTAACCCATTTTGTGCAAAAAATCATGTTCTGTAAAAGCGACCATTTTTGACATAACGTGTATTTATTAATAAATAATTGACCGAAATGTAGAAAAAGTTATACAATTTTTTGCATAAGTCTCAAACATTTCTATTCGGCCATTTTTTCAAAATCCGAATGTGTTCAAAAATTCAAAAAAAGATTATCCGATTTCTTGAATGATTCTGAATATATTTTATTATCAATTTTTTCCTTTTTTTTCATTTTTTAAGTAAAAGTCCCTTTTGCGTAAAAACATTTGAAAGATTATGGCCGTTTGTAGAAATAACAAAAATGTTGTACCTTATTTTCAGGCAGTTTTTTGGGGCTCATCAAGAGGAAGATATTAAGCAAAATAATGTATGCCAAAACCTTATCTTGATCATATTTGTGCCAATTTTTTTTTTTTTTAAATCAAGGGGTCCAAAAAGGGGAATCGATAGGAAAATTTAAGACGAGCATTCAAAAAAAAAGAGCTTAAACGGTTAAACTATATGAGCTCTAGAGTAATTTGGGTGGCACAGTGACCCTTTGTCCCACTGTGCGACAGCTGACTGACAGAACTTTTTGTTACGACTGTGGCGATACAACTACCTTAAATGGTGCTGCAGATAATAATATTAATAATAAAGCAAATATTCACAATGTTTGTGTGTGTTTTTTTTAGGTCCCAGTCAAGGTTAAAAAAAGCTGGTTGAGTCTGTGTGTGCACAGTCTATAACCAGGAACCTGGACCGAAGAGGCCTTTTCTGGTAAGTCACCGAAAGAATGTTTAAAAATAATTTTTTAGGCTGGTATTGAGAGAAGCTTTTGCCTTATTTTTATGTTTTAAATATGTTGAAATTAACTACTTGAAACAATACTGAATCTGTATTACTGTACAAAAGTGCTTTCACTAAACAGAAAAAGATTATTGATCAGTTGGACAACCTATTCATGCCTTACTAGCTGCACAACCTTCCACTCTACTTGGAAATCTAAATAAATCTTATAATTGTGAACATTGTAATTAAACTTTACTTACTTTACTGTTTTTTCGGTAGCCATGTGACCGCACGGATTAAATGCAAATGTCGGGAGGCCTGAGTCCACGTAGAAAGACGGCTCAAGTCCCATGAAAACTTTGACAACTGGACCCAACTGGAATAAAGGATAATTTTAAGTAAAAGGTTAAATAACTTTGTTTCTAGCTTTTAGAAAAATAAAATAGTCATATTAAAATATAAAAGCCCAATTTGAAAATTGACATTACTGTGATTTATTGTAGTGTAGTTTTAGATGATCGATTATAAAGCCTTATCTTCAACGTTCCGGTTTACCAAAAAAAAAAAATCTGTTCCACCAAAACAATGGCACCTTGCACAAATCGCTAATTGTCATGGCAAAAATTCTTCAATTAGGCTTTGAGTTGGTTTCTTATGCACCCTATTCACCAGATTTGTCTTCATCGGATTTTCATTTGTTTCCGAATTTGATAAAAAATCTTGCTGGTAAAAACATTATCAAGGATTTAGACGTGACAAACGCCTATTTTAAAAAACTGGACAAAGCAGTCTACAGCGATTGCATAAAGGCTCTTGAGCACTGATGAAATAAATGTATTGGGCTACATGGAGAATCAATCGTTACCTCAGTAACGACTGTATTTTATATTGTTAATAAATTATTATTTTGGTTTTAAGTTTGTTTTATTCGTGGAATTGTCAGCACAGCACAACTTCCAAACAGTGAAGTGCACGCGATAAAAAAACCACATAGTTTTTTTCCGGAAAGGCGGTTGAAGGAGCCGTATCTACTGCTTTTGCCTTCGGGGATCAAGGAGAGACTTATGCCAAACAATGGAGTCCTTCTTCTGGGGCTAAGCGCTGTGAACGAAGAGTCCTAAATACCTGTCCCTTTCTGTTCTTGGAGGTCCACGAGGGATTTTCCTATGGCGGAAGATAGTTGCGTGCTCAGCAGGGAGTGACAGTACTGGCAGAAAACGGATATACGTAATACCAGTAGCAGTCCTTGGTCGGATCGCCATTGTTTGTGCCGTGAGCAGTTTAAAATAGCATTTGAAAAGGTTAAAATTTTGAAAATTACAAGTTTTGTAATTTCTGGGGACTACAGAGCCCGCAATCCAGAGGTTCCACCAACAAAGCCTGGGAAAGCTCATGCTGCTTGCAGCGTGAGTCTGGAAAAGGGAGAACTGGCAAACTGATTCCATTTGGACGGCGCCAAGCGAAAGCAATTCGGATAATCGGAAACGAATGAATTGCTAGCTGAATGAAAATATTAGATTAGAAATCACTCAGCAGGTTGCGTTTTAGATGCTCTGCGTAGTCAAGTCTAGAGAGACAATAAAAACCGACATATCCATTGGGCCTTGGAGTTTAGTAAAAAAATCCTTGGACTTAGACCAAAACCTCCAAATAGGGACGAAATAACCACAATAAATCTGCAGTTCTCGATAAGAAAGGTTATTTAAATAAATAAAGTATTACCTCTAAGCAAATAGGACACTTTCTATCTCCGGATTCCTTGTCTTGGCCCCAATCATGTAGTCCTTGTACGTGACCACAATTTAGGTAAACGTAGGGTTGTTGCATATTTTCGTTGGGCGATACTCTTCGTGGTATTACCAGTGTGTTCAGACCTACAGGACACTGAGGTCGACCGGCGTTTATTTCGTCTATTACTCTCTCCAAATCGTGTTTACTCTGAAACAAAAAATTTAAAATAAAAAAAAAATAGTTAAAATGGTTTTAATTTTCCTTTTACGGAATATCTAAGTAATTTTATAATAATTCTCCTTGAATAACATTTTTTCTGTTTAAAATTTAATTACATGCAAACAAAAAGAAATTATAGTCAATATCAGTTTTCTGTTTGACCTCCGACTAGTAAAATCCCCTGACAAAAAGCTACATAGCTTATTCCGGGAAGGGAGGTTGTATCAATGATTTTAACCCTCGGGGATAAAGGACAGACTCACGACCAATTAATGGGGTCCTTCTTCTAAGTCTAAACGCTGAGAGCGATTGAGTCCTAGATTCCTGTTTTTTACATTTTGTGTCGTGCACGAGGTTATCTTCCTATGGTGAAGGATTGGTTGCGTGCCTTTCATAAGCTTTCTGGGGGCTACAGAGCCCGACATCCAGACTTTCCACCGACAAAGCCCAGGAAAGTTTACGTTACCCGTTCGCACGTTCGCAACGTGTGTCTGGAAAGGGAAGAGCTGGCGAATTGATTAGTATCAAAGCCATAAACATAGCAGTTTAGTTTAGTCAATATCGCGTTCAACATATTTTTAATAAAGTGACAAAACTTATTCAAAAAGAAGCAAAAACTTACAGGTGTTTTTTCTAATCCTTCAGCTGACCTCCATAATAGCGTTGCTCCACATAAATCTATGAGAGTTCCATCTTGTAGTACATTTGTTTCATCTTCCACCTACAAAAATAAATAAATGGTTCAGACATTGTAACTTGGCGGATGTAAAAATATATCGTCGGATCCAGCCACTATCTGTTCATAACACACTGTTACGATCCTACTTTATCGATTATTTACTAAAATTTTAAAAATGAATAAAAAGAAAATCTTTAGCTGTTCATAAGGCCATTAACAGAGACCAAGAATCCATGCATTTAATGGGTCTCAAAATTATGAGTAACTATCAACTAACACAAACAGAAAAATGTAATTATTTCTTTTCATCTTAAATCGTTTTACCAAAATAAAAATGCGATTTTTTTTTAATCTAAAACCAAGAATTTTGGTAAGAATCCAGAAATACAATTGAAAAAAGGTCTTTCATTCAAAATCACTAAAATTTGGGTTTAACCCTATGATGAAAATTTGATAATGAGTCGGCGGAAAAAAAGATTAAAGTCCATTTTTGGGACTAAAATATGATAATCAATAGAAAATACAGGTTGGGATTTAACAGCAAAAAAACCCTTAAAGTTACGAAATATATGCACTGACGTATAACAGCTGTCTAAGCGTAAGTGGGAATAATGCTGATGTTCCAGTTTTACCGTTAATGGTATAACTATTTTTATTATTTTTAGTTTTAGTAAATATTTACAGGAGTAGTGGTTTATTATCAAGATAAATAAACATATGTAATTTAAAAATAAAAACGAATCATGTAGGTAACAAAAAGCAGTTAATCTACCGAGAAGCAGCTAAAGAAGCTAAAAAGCAGAGACTTAAGAAACATAAAAATAATACAAGTGGTAATGATGTTAAGTGGTATGTAAAAACTGTTTAGTAAAATTTGCTTTACTAACTTTTGGTTTTTTAATGGAATAGATGATGTGTTTGGAAACATTTTTATTAATCAAGCTATGAAATGCGTTTTTACCATAAAAACAAACATTAAACATTTATTTTTTTTAATTTTTTAATACCCCTTAAAAAAAATTTAAAATTTTATGGGGTTTTTTCAATTAAAATTTTAATTTTTGGGAAAATTTTTTAATTTCATTCACAAGTATTTAAGTTTGAAGTATAAAAAACGCTCTATCTAAAAGTACCTCTTTTGTGATATTTATCGTTTTTCCCGACCGTTTAAATATTAAAAAACCATAATAATCCAGACCTAATTTTATTATTTTAACATTTTAAAATTAGTATGTGTCTAACAAATTCAACGTAAACGTGAAACAAAATTGCAATAATTCTTACCACTTGTCCTCTTTGTTGAGCTGATCTCGATTCTCTTCTTGTGAACACTCCTCCTCCCACTGATGTTTCTAACCATACCCGCATTTTGCTTTCCACCCAGAAATTTCCTCTTGGTAAAAGGGCTCCGTTCGTTGTTTGTCCATCAATCTCTTCCATTTTCTTGCCATTTGAT
>JAHBCN010017412.1:0-18330 GCA_019359885.1 Listronotus oregonensis
AAGTTGTGGACTAATTTTTACTTGTACCAATTATTAAAGAGATTTAAGATGCTCATCAGTTTTCGACTGTAAACATTTTTGTACTTTTTTTGGGGGAGGTTTTCACACAAAAAAAATGCAAATCAGAAAACAGACAACGGCATTAAAATTTCAAATTTTTCAGTGGAAGATTTTAAAATTTCCCAAAAAGATATTTTGATATTTTTTTTTAATTATATCACTGCATTGTGAAATCTTTTCCTTTTGGGTTTCCCCTAGGTTTCAATGTCAAAATAAAGGATTCGGGGTCTTAATTTGATTCGCAATGGATTGAACCGGCAGTATCAAAAATTTATCTTCAGCACTCAAAAATTGCAAATCGATAGGAAACTCAACTCAGTAGTGGTGTATTTCACATTTTTAAAATGTGAAAAACATTTACTTCGTATTTGAAATTGAAACAGTCTAAATTTCCGAATATTTGATTAGTGTAAAAACGGGAAGATGGTTTTCCTTGCAACCCCAAAATTAGTTCGTTTCGCATTTTTTGTCAAATCAACATAGAATGCTAACTTCAAAACCATGCGTTGTTTTGTAATTCAGTAAGAGGGCGTGCTTTTCATTCAAAAATTTCGATCACGCTCGAAGTTAAAAAAAGCTGAAGGATTTTCCCCACAACTAACCCCTTACGGCAGATGAAAAGGGAGTCAGTTTCTAATCTTTCAATAATTTGCCCGAATTTGGTGATTCAGCCCAAGATCTGATAAATTAACAGTTGATTGGTTTCAGAAGGGGGAACATATCAACATTTTCCGCACAAAGACTGTTGATGAATGATACAATGTAAGACTAATGGTTTTGAACCACCGTCATTTTCTAGGCCCGATAGACCCCGACCACCCCTTTATTTTTCCCACTCATTTTCCCCATCAGTTGTAAACTTTTTTAAGTTTTCCATCGAAGGTTCTTGGTTAATGGCCATTTCCCCCTTTTAAAAAAATATCTGTACCAGTAGGGCCATGAATATAAATCAAAGTTCTTCTGATACTTTTATCTGCTCCTCGAATATAAATCAACACCTGAGCAGTATCTGAAAATCCGTTGTCACATAAGAAAACCTAAATGCCCATTTTTGGGGGCAGTTGAGAGGATATTTTTCAGCAATCTACCCTTCGAGCCACAGTGTTTGCTGACATACTGACTTTTTTAATAAATTTACCTTTTCAGGGGACATTTCTTCCGGCTCCAATTATGCATTCTTTGATGATTTTTTCCATCTTGAATGGTTTTCCACTTTTCCTTCAAGACCCACAGACAGTTAGCGAGTTGCAGCCTTTTGTTCATTTTGAGTTTTGTAAATGAAAGTTCGATTCAACCCCGCGCTGATAGCTTCAATTTTTCTGTCGCAAACTTCTGTATTTTATAATTTTGAAAATTTTTGTTCCATAATGACGATTAATGTTAATTTTTTGAGACGGCTATGTTTTCCCTAAACCACGCCTTGTTACGGGAATAAATTAAAAATACTGATTTCCACTGATTTTTGAATTTCTATTCATATAATTTTCCGCTTCTTTCCATACTACTAATTCACAAAAAACAAAATTCAAATCAAATACTGTTATAAAGATGTTTAAAATTTAAAACCGGCACAAACACGTTTTTTAGAGGTATGCAATATTTTATTTAACAACAGTGTCATGGGAACTGATTTTGTGGTTGGCCATAGTTCTTATATTCCAATTACCCGCATCTAGAAGTGAGTGGAAGACCCAGAACTTTCTCAACCAACAAATTATTCTGTATGCTATTAGGCCCTCGAGATTTGAGGTATACCTATTTCCGCTTGTTTCACCAGATGTCGTGTCCCTTACCCTCATGGCTCGTACTCTACGACTAATCTAGAAATTACAGATAATGACAGGAAAAATTTAAAAATTGCAGTGTTGCCTTTTTGGGGCTTTGGGCGATTTAACCTTTTTAAAGTTGTGTACTTTTCAAACTTTTTTTCATCAGTGGACTATTTCACTTTTCCACCGGCAACAATGATAATATGGTTTGGCCCGGGAAATTTCTGGGGTAATCAGTATGGTTTCCTAGAAAAATTTGGGAACTGATCCTGAAGTTAAAATTACCTTACTTTTCTCACTGCTATTGCCTATAAAATTTTCATTTTTTTTAATTTTAATTGATTTTATTATTATTGATTGGTTTTCCTAAGTTGCGTTTCATAAACCTAATTTTAATATAAAAATACTTTCCTAAAGTAAAAAAAGCCGGGTATGTTACCTTTGGTTGCAAGACTAAACCATACAATCTGGTTTTGTTAGGGTATTATATAAGAAACAAAAACCAAAGGTTTGTCAAATTTAAACATAACACTAAAATAAGAACTTTTACGTTAAAAACTCCGAATCAAAAATAAAATAACAAAAGCAAAACTGAAATTAATCGGGAAAACGACAACCGAAATAATTGTTGGGAAAGGGTTCAGGGCAGGACGGTACAGTGGGTATGGTTCCTGCGCCGCGCCTGTACAAAAAACACTCCTCTCATAAAAAGTTTAAAGTGTTGTAACACACTGATTTATCGAAGTAACAACACATAAATATTTGTGGAATTTTGTTTGCGCGAATCGGGGGCCAACTCGAAATTTTTTATAGGGGGGCTGGTTTTTTATCGCTTTTTTTGTTTTTTGAAGATTTTGGGGTTTTAGGTAAATATAGATTAAAATTGACACCCAAATATTTTCCTTTTTCCCCCCAATCTTGATTTTTCCCTTTAGGTTAAAGGGCCCCCAACCCCCCTAGTTTCCCCCCTTTTGGGGAAAGGAATTTGGATAATTTGGGGGGGTTTATTTTGGGCCCCCCCTTTTCGTCCATCTTTAGGCGTTTAGGCCCCTTTTTTTTTTGTCCTAAAAAAAATTAATATTTATCTCATTATTAAAATTTTTAATTTTTTAAAAAATTTAAAATTTTTGATTTTAAAAAAATATTTAACTATTGTATGTACGCCCCTTTTCGCCCCGAGAAGAAATTTTATTATTTTAAAAGGGGAATAAAAAAAAATTTTGGGGTTTTAAAAAAATGCTTTTGGGGTCTGGCTGGATTGTTTACAATTTTTAAATTTTTAAATAAAGTTACATATTTTATATTACACTTTAGTATTTGTTTATATCCTAAAAAAAAAAAGATAAATTTTACCCCCCTCTCCCCTTTTTTTTGAGCTATGTTTAATTAAAAAAAAAACAGGGGTTTCCCAGATACCCCCAAAGTACATGTTTTTGTTTTTTCTCTGGGGAACACCTACCATTTATTAAAAAAATTTTTAATTTATTAAGTTCCCAAAAAAAAAAAAACTTTTTTTGCCCAAAAAAATAAAAACGATTTTTATCTTTTAATTTTTTGGGAAAAACCGCCCAATAAAATTTAAATTCAAGTGGGGGTTTTTTTTTTTAAACCTGAAAAGGGGGGGAAAAGGATTGTAGTTATATAAAAAATGTAGAAGTTAAAATTTACCCGCACTCTGTGCTCCCTTTTTAAAAAAAAAAGGGGGTGGATGTATTGATTACACCAACTTTCCCAATAAAAAATTCTCCAAATTTTATAATTAAAAAATGCCAATGGGAAATCACAAAATTGGGTCAGCAATCCCCTTTAAAAATATGGGGGGTTTTGTTTATTTATAATTTTTAGTTGTCCTATTTAAAATAGAACCTAAATTTTTCAACTTCCCTGCGGGGGTTACCAGAAAAAAAGCCCCCTTTGAAAACCAAAAAAGGGTTTTTTTAAAACAAAAGGGGAAATTTTGGTTCTTTTTTTAATGGAAACAAAAATTTGATTATATTGAAGATTTCGCATTTGGGGAAATTTTCCCGGGGTTCGGGGGGGGGGATTATCGGTTTTAACAATTAAAAAAACATTTCCCCAACCCAAATTTTCAATAGCCAAAGGTTTTTTTTGATTTATTCCCCAATTTTTAAAAAAAAAATGCAGGAGATATCGTTTTTCAAACCTTTTAAAAATTTTTTTTTTTAAAAGACAACCAGATTTCAGTAATAGAACCAAAAGGGTTTTTGGGATTTAAAAAGAAATTTTGGCATTTCCATTTAACCGTTTTAAAACCCAAATATTTTTAAAAAAAATTAAAATTTTTCTTTTTGGGGTAGTGAAAAAAAATTTTAAAGTTTTCGGGGGCATTTTTTTAAAAAATAAATTAAAAAAGGGGCAAAAACCCCAAAAAAAATAGGAAACCTTTTTTTAAAAGCCCCTGCTCAACCCAAATATTCAGATGGATTTGGGCATCCGTTCCCCTTTTATAATGGAAACATGATGGAGTCGAAATTTCAGAATACACGTTATTTTTCCCCTTTTGTTTGAAATTAAAAAATTAAAGCGGAAGTGGGGGAAATTTTTTGAAAAAAAGGGGGGTTTTTAAAAATAAAAAATTTTTCCCAAAAAAAACAAAAAAATATATTCTGAAATGTTGAAAAATTTTCACCCCCCTTTGGGGGAACAAGGGGAACCGAACCGGGGGTTTTTGGGGTTTTTAGGACTAAAATCGGGTTTTAAAAAAATTTTAAAACAAAGTCCCGTATTCCCGAAACCAAAAAGCGCCATTTTGTTTGGTAACTTTTTCTTTTAAAAGGGGCTTGGAAAATATAGGGGAAAATCACGTTATTTAATCAATTTTTTAAAAAAAATTTTTTAAAAAAAACTTATTACAAAAAAATTTAAAAATATTTTTAAATTAAAGAATTTTTCCGGGAGGTGTTTCCCGCAGTAGTTTAAAATTAAAATATTTCCGAGATTGGGAAAACCCAATTTTTTGGGTGGAGTTAAAACAAGCTAAAATTTCAATACTTTTTCCCCCCTTTTAAACCCCAAAACCCAACAAACCGGTTAAATAAATAAATAACCCCCCTTTTTAAAAAATTTTTTTTAAAAAATTTAAAATGAATTTTTGAATTTTTTTAAAAATAAGCCAAAGATTTTGGTTAAAACCCTTCCAAAAAGGGCGGGAAAAATTTTTTTTAAAAAATAAAAAAAAAAAAGTTTTTGGCAACCCAAATTTTAAAAAATTTTTTAAAAAAAAATAAGATTCTCAAAAAAAAATCATTTTTTGGGGGGGCTTTCCAAAGGGTGATCCAAAAATGATGTATAGATTTGGGGGATAGCGCTATAACAAAACCCAAGGAAAAAAAACGTTTTAACGAGGTTCCCGTTCTTACTTTTCCGCCTTAGGGGTTCCCGGGGACTCGCCGGGGCCCTTTGGGAATTTTTTATAACCCCCAAAATTAAATTTAATCCCCAAAAATTTAAAATTGGGGGTTTGGTTTTACCGGGAAAAAAAAGTAAGGAGGCCCATTTTAACGAAAATTTTTAAAAAATTTAGATAAAAAAGGGTTTTGGCCTTTTTTATTTAAATTTCCCCCCCTTGGTTTTTTTTTTTTTTTTAAATGTTCAGTTGTGGGTGGGAAGGGGAAAAAACCAAAAAAACCTTAACTATTTTTTTAGGGGAAAACACTTTAACCCCAATTTTTAAAATTTTTATATATTTTAACATTTTTTTTTTTCCAACTCCCCAAAGTATAAAATTTTTTTTTACATTTTAAAAATTAACCCCTTTTTTGTACTTTCCCCGTACCAAAATTTCCAGAGATGAGGCATTTTGGGGAATTTTTTTTCCCAAAAGGGTTTTTTTTAAATTTTCACAGAAGGTGGGGGAATAGCCCAGGAAAAAATTTTAAAAGTTGAAAGGTGCTTTTAAAACCCCCATATTTTAGTTAAAATTTTTTTACATTTAATTAAAATGATAAAAAAAGTAATTTTAAAAAAATTTAAAATTTTTTAAAAAATTTTTAGCTTTTTCCATAAAATGTTTTTTTGAAAAAACGTTTTTTCTTTAAAAAAAAAAATTTTTTAAAAAGAAAAAACTTAAAAAAAAACCCAAAAAAAATTTTTTATATTTTTTTTTAAAATAAAAGACTACAGGTTGTTAAGGGGTTTTTTTTGTCAAAACAAATTTTTAAAGATTAAAGAAAAAGGGGGCCCAATTTTATTTTTAAAGGGAAAAAAATTTTAGGGTTTTTTAAAATTTTTAAAAAATTTGTTAAAAAAAAAGAGTTTTTAGCATAAAAAATTGGGGGGATTATGATAAAAAAAAGGGTGGCCCCATTTTTCTACAAAAAGCCCCGAAAAAAACCCCCCCCCCCCTTTTTTTTAAAAAAAGGGGGCTGCCCCCCAGATTCTTTTTTTTATTATTAACAGGGTTTGAAGCAACAAATTATAATCCCAATTTTAAAAAATTTTGGGTTGTAAAAAAGATTTTCCCTTTTGTAACAATAGCCATTTTTTTCAAAATGACTCCAATACTGAAGATACGAAAAAAATGCTGGGTACCAAATTTTTAGCTTTTGATAGAAAACTTTTATTAATATATTTTTCTGTAAATAAATATTTGGCCAGATATGCGTTTTCCCTCTATTTAGAGGGGAACCACCATTCTAGCCCTTTAAACTCATTCCATTTTAAAAGTGAAATTTAAAAAAAGTTTTTAATTTAATAGCCTTGTAGTTTTAAAAACCCTACAAAATTAATTTTTGAACAAACTTTCTTATTAAAAGTAAAGGCTATGTTTAAAAAACCAATTTAATTTTTTTCGAAAAAAAAAATAGCCCACTTCGACATAATATTCTATAAAACGGTATTTATACTTTTACCGTAAATTTTTGTAGGGAATTTACTTTATTTTCTTTTTTTAAACTATTATATTGGTTTATAAAATTTTCCAATGTTGAAAGGGGTTTGGGTTTTTTAGGATTAAAAAATTTTGGGAAAAGAATGAAATTGGTAATATTTCAGGCAGTAATATTTTTAATTATAAGATATCTGTCAAGTATTAATTTTGGGGATATTTTTTTTAGTTAAGCTATATATAATGGGGGTTGAAAGTTGCGAAATGAATTTAGTACATATTTTAAGCAACAGCATTCTAATTAAATCCCTTTTGTGGTAAATTAATCATTTTTTAGGGTAAATATTTTTTTTTACTTTAAGCTCTTAAAGGGTTAATTTTTAAGGGTTGAAATATTTTAAATTGTATTCTTTAAAACATAAAACAATAAATTTAATCAACTAATAAACCAACTTCTACCCATCTTAAGGATTAAAAATGTTATTCCCTAAGTTTTGACAATTAGGTAGTTTTCCTAAAAACAAACAAACAAAAAGTTGAAGCGCTTTAAATTTAAAATTTTTTTACAAAAACGTGCATGACAAAAAAATTGCCAGGTTTGCCATTTTTAGCTTCATTTCCGGGACTATAACTATTTATCATCAAATCGTTTTAATTTGTCAAAAAAAATTTTTGTAAAAACTCAGAGGTGGTTATTTAAAGGTTGAGTAGTTAAATATTTATTATACCTAAAAAAAAAAGAAAAAACATTTTTGGAATTTCGTTATTGGGGGGATTTTTAAGGGTTGAAACGTTAAAAATTTATTAGTTATAACCAAGGAAGTTTAAGGTATGAAAGCCCAATACTGTAGAACAAAATTTGTCCAGGCGTGCAGGGCAGCGGGAATAGGGGGGTTTGGCCCGCGGAATTTGGGAAGAATAGTACGTCAGTTCATTCCTAATTATTTGTTAATATGTATAAAATTGACATCATCAAATGTCAAATTCCAACATTCACTTTTTTTTTTTATTTTTTGCACAAAATTTTGTATTGTAAGGATATTACTAAGAATATTTAAAATTTTAATATTAGTTTATATCTCTGATATAATATGGAAAAAATAGATGGCGCCGCTTTCCCCTTTCTGGGGATATTTTGGGAAATTTTGTATTTTTACAAAAATCCGAAATAAATAAAAACACGATTTTTTAAAATAAATTTCAAATTTGTATGATAGTTTCATGCTTATCACCAATTTTGGATAAAAAAAGGGCCAGATAGTGTAAATGAGTTAATCTAATCCAAGATTCTGGTTGTACATTAAAAAGTTAAAATTTTTATAACTTCTTTTTAACCTTTGGTACCCCGGAGTATCCAAATTTTAACAGTATCCTTAAATATTATTTGTACAATATGTCAGGGTTAAAAAGTTTATAATGCAAGATTAAACCAAAATCTAATTTATTTTTAAACAAATGTTTTTGTCTCGAAAGTTACCTCCTCTCAAAATTTTTATCAAATTTGGTATACAGGGGTTTGGGCCTTGATTACAAATCTGGAAAATATAAAGTTGAAAGAATTAAATAACCTCATTTTTACTAATTCTCCTTCTTTTGTACAAATTTTGATTTTTACATAAAAATGGGACACGATATTTTATAAACACCTTTTAAAAACCCCGTATTTTTATTTATTTTACATTTTTCTTTCCATTGAATTGCGAACTTTTAAGTTCAAAAGGGAGCACTTAAAAAATAAAAGTGTAAGGTGTAAAAAAAACATAAAAAAAGTTTTTTAAAAAATGTTTGTAAAATATTGTTGCCAATTTAGTGTAAAAATCAAGCCCAAAAAAAAAGGGAAAAAAATGGACGTTGATTTTAATTTTGATAAATGAATATCTCGAAAACCCAAAAAATTGCCATTTTTTTTTTAGATTTGTAATCAGCGCCCCAAAAAACCGTACCAAAATTGTACTTCCTTTCATTCAATTAGAGGACCTGCATATTTAAAAATTTCCCTGGTCTGCCCAGTAATCAATTTTTGATCCTTTAAAAGAGTGTACTAAATTATTAAATCGAAATAAAAGTACCTAAATGTAAACCCTTATTTTTTTTTTAACCCAGAAATACACAAACATTGTGGAAATCTTTTAAAAAGATAGTTAAGATTGCCTTACTTTTCTCACTAATATTTCCTATGAAATTTTTTTTTTCTATAACATTACGTTTTTTAAAAAAGCCCCCTAATTTAAATATAAAAATATTTTACCTAAAGGTTTAAAAAAGACGGGTATGTTACCCTTGGTTTGCAAGAAAAAACCCCTTACAACCTCTAGTCTTTTTGTTACGATTTATAAGTAACAAACTAAACCAAAAATTAAGTCACAATTTAATAAACACTAATCACTAAAATAAGGTTTATCAAATCCAAAAAACGGTACTCGGCTCTGAAAAATTATAATGTGTTGGTTAACTTCCCCTTTTTAAGTGTGTAAGTAGGCAACATTAAATTTTTTGTGAATTTTGTTATTGCCCCAGAATCGGGGGGGAACTCGACAGTTATTTTCCTACTCGGGGCTGGACATTTTTGATCGAATAGATAGCATTAATTCCATACACCTTTAAACTTCCTTGGTTATAATTTTACAACATAAAAATAGATTCATTTTACATATTTAGCTATGATTATTAATTAAAGGTCTATTTCTATGGTTTTTAATTTTCCCCCCCTAAAAAAAAAAAAAAAGCCCCCGTATATATAAACTTTGATCTAGAGGGAAAAAACAACTTCCAACATTTTCGTAAAATTGAAACTGTAAAAAAAAATGGATGTCAAACCCATCCCTGTACTAAATAAAAAACCCGACCGTATAAGTCAAACATCTGCCCAAAACCACGTCAATACGATAAAAAACAAGTGTCGGGAACGACAACTCGACACTGCCTTAATTGAATACCAAAAAAATTTTTTTAAACTTCTACGAATACTTTTTTTTTATTGGGTTTTAACTCGACGGTTTGAGTCAGTTCTACCCCAAACCCGCCTGGCCATCACTGAGAATAATTTTGCATTATAGGATTAATAAAATCATAAACCTTAAATTTGTTGGTTTGTTAATTTAAATTTAAATCAGGACAATATACATGTTTAAAGATATAAAAATGTATCACTTCTTAGTCCAATAAAATGTTATAAAATGTTTAAATGTAATATCATAACGTAAGTTTATATTATTAAGTGTTAAAGTCTATGAACTTTTAAATTTGTTGGTTTGTAAGTTTAAAAATTTAAATTAGGACCCAAAAAACATGTATTAAAGATGTAATAAAAATGTATTACTTCTTAGTCCAATAAAACGTTATAAAAATATTTAAAATGTAATATCCATAACGTAAGTTTAGATTATTAGAAGTGTTAAAGTCTATGAACTTTAAATTTGTTGGTTTGTAAGTTTAAAATTTAAATTAGAAAATAAACGGGACTAAAGATTAATAAAAAGTATTTACTTTTTTGTTCAATAAGATGTTATGTAAATGTTTAACATGTAATATCCGTAACGTAAAGTTTAGATTATCTGGTAATAAATTCTATGAACTTTAAAATTTGTTGGTTTGTAAGTTTAAAATTTAATGGGGCACTATAACATACAATAAGATGTTTATATATCTAAATGTTTAAAAAGTAATATCCGCAACGTAATTTGGGTTTATTTGGAGTATTAAAGTCTATGAACTTTTTAAAATTTGAATTTTTAGGTTTTAAATTTAAATTCACAACATACATATTTTTACAGATGTAATAAAAATGTATCACTTTTTTAAATCACTTTTATTTAACTATTATTGATAACGGGACAATTTTCGTTTTGCTGGAACTCCCCATAAAGGGTTTTCACTAATAAGTCGAGATTAAATTAAACATAAAAAACCCAAATTTAAATCATGATGCAATTGTAATTAGTCAATACGAGTAAATGGATAATTTTTTCAAAAAGTATTTTGAAATTTATGATTTTATCAATTATTAAAATTCACCGGGTAAAATAAATTTTAAGTGCACCATTGGGGATAGATACCGTGCCTCTTATGTTGATTGGGAAAAGGGGGCCCATTTTTCGCGCAATTCTTAAGTTTTTGGGGCGCTTTTGAGCGAGAAAAAGTTTTTCACGATTCCATTTTGGAAACCCCTGAAAATGGTCCCCCAAAGTCCCAAAATGAGTTTCTCGCGAATATCTGCCTATTAAAAATGTCTGAATTAGAGAAATTTTGTTCAGACAAAAATGAAGTATCTTGAAATCTACAAAAATGGTCCTTACATTTTTTCGCTTTCACCAATATTTTTGCAAAAACGGCCGTCGAAAAATCTCATTTCACACTGGATAGATGTAGTAGTTTCTTACCGAAACGGCCAAAAAATGCAGATAGGCAAACATTTTTTTATCAACACGCAAGAAAGATGGTGAAGAAAATTTTCGTGATCATTAAACATTGCTCAGGTCTTATTATATAAAGAAATCTTAATAACAAACCATTTTTCAAAAATATCAATAAATTAATGAGATACTCTTAAAATATTGTGAAAAAAAAACTTTGACCGCTTTTTTTCAATATGCTAGAAAGATCAGAATGGACCCAAACTCATTGCAATGATAGGTATGGGTTTTCCCATTCTGATGAATTTGAATAATTAAAAATGTACATTATTGCCCGAGTAATGGAACAATTTGTCCGTCCGCTTATAAGTGAATCCATGAAGATAGCCGCATTCTAGCGGTAGAGAGGTAGCTGAAATGAGGGGACTTTTTTAGTGCGGTTATCTCGAAAACTATCGATTTTTCGAAAAAAAAAATATAAGGATCATTTTTGTAGATTACAAGGCGATCTTCATTTTTGTGTAAACAAAATTTCTCCTATTTGCATATTTTGGCAGATATTAGCGGAAACCCCATTTTTCGAGCTTTGAGGGGCCATTTTCAGCCCTTTCCCCCCTGTTAATGTCGATAAACTTTTTTCGCTCGAAAGCATTCCCGAAGACCTAAGAATTACGCCACAAGGGAAACCTGTACAGATTTATTTTCAGCTTTCTCCCTCATTTACTGGACTATATATGTTATGTACGATCCCATTCGCCCCGAGAATTGGGAAGATTCGGATATTTCTGTCTTTTAAGTTTTTAGTTAATATTTTGAAGAATAAATAAACAATTTAGGATTAAAATATTTATTGTAGCTGGATTGTTACTAGTTGCCATTTTGTCAATAAAAGTTATCTACATATATTACACTTTAGTATTTTTTTTATCCTCACAAAAAAATGATCCGATCTGCCTCGGTCTACCCTATTTGAGCTATGTTTAATTGGAATTAGCAAAGCGGTCATTAGATGATACTGCAAAATGTACATGTTTTTGTTTTTTCTCGTAGAATCACTCATTTCTACTATCTCTGCAATTTTATTGTATTAAGTTCCTATCAGTGTTTAAAAAAAGCTTTACTTAAGCCAAATATATATAAATACGAGTTTTATCATTTAAGTATTTTGCTTAAAGTCGACTAAATGCAATATGAGAGTTAACAGTCAGTGTTTGCCCTTTATTGTTAATAATTGCCTGTAGAGAAAGCGTGGATGGATTGTAGTTATATAAAAAATGTAGAAGTTGAAATTCAACCAATTCTTGGACTCAGGCAATATAATGTGATGGATGTATTGATTACCAAATTTCCCAATAAAAACGTCACCGAATTAAATTAAATGTGCCAATACCGAAATCGCAAAATTGGGCCAGCAATCCATTAAAGATATGCAGGATTTAATCTTTATTTATATTGATAGTTGTCCTATTAGTGAAATAGAACCACAAGCATTTTTCAACGTTCCTCTGCAAGGTATTTCCATAAGCAACAGTTTACTTAATAAAATTCCAAAAGGTGTTTTTGATAAAACAACACTGGATAGGATTTTTTTAGATAAAAACAAAATCGATTATATTGAAGATTTCGCATTTAGCAATTTGCCACAGTTAGAGAATGTGGACTTATCGTTTAATCAATTAAGCTATATTTCTCCCAATTGGTTTGTCAATAGCACTGAAATAGTTAGTTTAGATTTATCTTCTAATTTATTAACAAAAATACAAGCAGATAGATATCGTCATCTTCCAAAACTTGGATATTTTTTTTTAAATCACAACCAGATTTCAGTAATAGAACCAAATGCATTTGGAGATTTTTCAAACTTAAAGTCTTTAAGGTTAAGTAATAACCATTTAACCGTTCTAACACCCAATATATTTTCAAACAAATTAAAAACTGTACCTTTTGACGTACGTGAAAATCTATTAAACGTTATTTCGGATGCATTTTTTAAGGACATGATTAATAAAGGGCTTAGAATGCACTATTAATAACAGGAAACCCTATAAAATGCCCTGTCTCAACCAAATATTCAGATGGATGATTGCTATCCGTCTCTGTTTGATATTACTGGAAACAGAGTGGAGTCGAAATTGTCAGAAGACATCGTTACTTCCAATTTGCGTTGCCGATAAAAAATCTCCACAAAGCTTGTAGTGGAAGCGTAAGTGAGGAACTTACGAAAGGTATTTAAAAGCTATTAAGTATTTGTCCCGAAACCGATAGGACAAATAATAATATATATCGAACGTTTTATTGTATAAAAAATTTAACCTACAAGAGAACTGGTGATGAGCCGAATCAGGTGTTTTTAGTATTTGAGTATTAAATATCGGTTAAAATTCGAATTAGTTCTGAAGTCTAGTATTCGAATACTTAAATTAAGCGCCGATGTTCATTTGCTAACGGTAGAATTTGTACTTTTAGGGATCTTGGAAAAATATGGTAATATCACAGTTATTTAATCAATCCTTTATTTCTAAATTATAAACTATTACAAAGAATTAAACATATTAGTTTAAAATTATGATAGTCTAGTCGAGAAGTGTGTTTCCTGCGAAAAATAGTTAAAGGCTTCGAAAAATATTAGCCTAGAGCTGGCTCCAATTTTGGGTAGGTAGTTGACTCAAGCTGAAAACTTGTCATATACTTCTATTAAGCCCCAACATGGAACTGCAGACCTGGCTGGTAAGTAGCCGGGGCTAAATCAACCCTAAATTTTTAAAAATATTTTTTTCAAAAATGTATTTGAGGCAATATGCAATTTTTATATGTTGTAGTTGAATGTTTAAAGAATTTTTTTAAAATAAGCCAGACGATTTGTCGGTTTTAACTTGCCAGGCGCGTGCAAAAATGTTTTACAAAAAATATAAAAATGTATTTGAGGCAACGAAATTTAAAAAGGTATTATTATTTATAATCTAAAAAAGGGATTATGTATATAGGTGCGACTGAGTAGCGCTATAGACAATCTGCTAGTGTAAGAGAGAACGTTTATCGAGCAGCTGTCTGCGTTCTTACTTGCCGCGTTACTAATTGGCTCTGGCGAGTCACGTCGCTTACAATAACTATGAGGTTTCTAGTCGTTATTCTGAGTAGTATAAATTTTGGTGTTACACGTGGTTTATAAGTTAAATTTTAAATGTCTGGTGAAAACTTAAATTGTGTCATTTGCAAAAAAGACGAGGAGAAAGCGAATGCCTATGTAAAGAAAACTCTCAAAAAAAGTCATGAAATATTAGAGATCCGTAAACGTTATGGATTAAAATATAATAAATAATAAAAATTTATATTTTTATTTAGTACTCAAGATAATTCTTCAGTTGTATAATTATTTTATTTTAATAAATCTGATTTTGTGACTTTATATTTTTGTTATCATTACTTTCTTTAAAAAGTTAGTCTTTATTAATTTTAACAAGAAAAAAAAATATTTAATTACGGTATAAATTTCAAGTTTGAATACTGTCACAAAAAAAATTTTTTAAATTTTGGATGTAGTTGCAAAAATCGGAATTAAAAAAATTGAAAACAAAATTTGTTTTAAAATTAATTTTCTAAAAAAAAATGTATCTTCAGATTTGTTAAAAAAAACAATATTTTTGCTCTAATGTCAAATGTTTAGGTAATTCATTACATTTGAATTTGTATTAAAATTAACTAAATAACAATTTTTTTATGATAAAAAACAACAAAAATATGTCTATTTAGCACACACAAATCAACACAATCATTTTAACCATTTACGCGAAATTCTAAAATTTTTTGCCCGTAATTCCGACTAGAAACCTCATGGCTATTGTAAGCGACGCGACCTCGCCAGAGACCAATAGTAACGCGGCAAGTGAACGCAGACACCTGCCGATAAACGTTCTCTTACACCTCAACAGATTGTCTATAGCGCTTCTCAGTCGCACCTATACATAATTGATCTTTGAAATTATAAATAGATACTAACTAAAATTTCAAGTTGCCTCAAATACATTTTTTATTTTTGCAAAACATTTTTGCACGCTGCCTGAAGGTTAAAACCCCGACAAAATCGTCTGGCTTATTTTTTTAAAAAAATTCTTTAAACATTCAACTACAACATATCAAAATTGCATATTGCCTTAAATACATTTTTGGAAAAAATATTTTAAAAATTTAGGGTTGATTAAGCCCCGCTCTACCAAGTGCAGTTCCGTGTTGGGGTTTAATAGGAGAAGTATATGACAAGTTTTCAGCTTGAGTCAAATACCTACCCAAAAATTGCTGCCAGCTCTCGAGCTATATGAGCGATACCAACCTATAGTCAATAGTATACTTGGTTGCCTGTTTATTTTAAATGGAAAGTTTATGCGTTTCGTTTTTTTAGCTACTACCACTCTTATAATTAGCTTATACAATCAATAATTTAAAAAAATACTAAATTCAAATTGTTCAAACTATTCGAATAGTTCGAATTATTCGAATAGCTCGAATATTCGATACTATTATTATTTATAACGGTGCAATTTTTGTTTTGCTAGAACTCCCCCTAAAATTATCAGAAGTCAGAGATTAAATTAAAAATAGAAAAGAAAAAACCAAGTTTAAATCATGATAAAACTGTAATTGGTAAATAAATGGGTAATTATTTTAAAATGTAGTATTTATCACTTAAGAAATTCACCCGGAAAAATTAATTTTAAACGCACCATTTTGAGAGGTATCGCTCCCGGCTTTAAATTTTGTAATTAAAAAGTACTTCTTTGAAATTGTGCGACTGGACCAAGAAAGTTTGGGCATATGGAAGGCCAATGCTGTAGAACAAAATGGTCTGGGCGTGCAGGGCAGCGGGAATAGGGGAATCGGCCACTAAATAGTTGGTCAGGTCCGGACTTTCATAATTCTTTGTTACCATGTATAAAATTGACATCAAATGTCGAATTCAAACTAACTATACTTTCACTGTTTTGTTTTAGTTTTTTGCACAAAATTGTTGGTTACTAAACGATACTATTAAAGAATATTTAAAATTATTCTGTAATATTGAATTTTACATCATTTGTTTTAATATGCAAAGAGTAGATGGCGCCACTTCACAGCCTTCTCTTTAAATGGTCGATATTTTTGGGAGTTTTGTATTTGAACTAAAAATCTTGGTAAAATAAATGACAATACGATTTTTTGACATTTTTAAATAAATTCCAAACATTGTGATAGTTTCATGTACCTATCACTAATTTTGTGATGAGAAAAGGGCAAAATAGTGCAAATAAGTTAAATCTAATTATAATATTCAAGGATTGATATCTGAAAAATAAAACGTTGTCGAAAAAAACTTACTTTAGATTTGTAATCAGCGCCTCTGTATGCAAAAAATCATCAAAATCGGCAAGCGTCTAGGAAAGTAAAAACTTACCATAATTTAAACTGGTTGTTTGTGTCGTAGGGTCATACAATATTTTATAAATTTATACTTTGTATAAAAGCACAATAAAATAGTGTCACCTCATGCAGGTAATCTATATCTACACCGAATTCAGTAAAAGATCCCAAGATTCTGGTTGACAATTAAAAAGTAAAAATTTTATAACTACTTTTTAGGCATACATTTTTCACTAATAACAAAAATTCATGAGATAGAATAACAGTGGTTAAAAATGTTTAGTAACCTTTGATAGGTATCCATTGTAACAGTATTCGTTAAATATTATGTGCCTACAGTATTTCGACCGTAAAAAGTTGATAATATAAGTTTAAGAAATCAAAAATCCAATTTCTTTATAAACAAATACAAAAGAAGCAAAAAGGGACTTTAAAATAAAATTGTACTTTCTTTCATTTAATTAGTGGGACCTGTATATATTAAAACTTGCCTGGTTTGCCCAGTTTATGATAATTTTGATCCTTTAACAATATGTACTAAATTATATATGCATACATTTATAAATACACAAACATTATGGTATTCATCTATAACAGGGGTCTCCAAACTACGGCCCGAGAGGGCCACATCCGGCCCGCGGACAGATTTTGTCCGGCCCGCGGAGAACTAGCATACTTGAAAACTCCTTTTAGAGAACAAATAATTTTTATAGCAAATTAAATTTAGTTTACTGAAGTATTCTAATTTTATGTTGAATAATTATTAATATGCATCTACCTTGATATGGTCATGGGCTAACTCATAACATTCTTGTAGGCTTATTGTTATTGTTTTTGTGATAAGTTGGATAAAGAAACACAGAATTGTAATGAGTAAAGACATGTATAATATGCAGAAAATTTAACTTCAGTATATAATAACTAACAAATTATTGAAATGAATCCAACTAACATTTTATACATTTTAAATAATCACATAACTTATAACAAACATAATGACATATGAAATACTAATGAGATTTATGTAATTGAGATTTTCCACTGACAATAGTTTGTAGTTGTGGACTAATTTTACTTGTACCAATTATTAAAAGAGATTTAAGATGCTCATCAGTTAATTTCGATCTGTAAACATTTTTTGTGTACTTCATTTTGGAGAAGGTTTTCTCACACAAATAAGTAGTACCAAAAACAGAAAACAGACCACGAGCAAATTTATGCAAATTATCAAATTGTGTCAGTGGAAGACTCTTATAAAATTCCAACAAAGATGAGTTTTGATATTTGTTTTTAATTATATCACTGCATTGTAGATCAATCATTTCCATTTGAAGTTCCGGGGCTAGGGTTTCAATGTCAGTATCAAAAGGATTCTGAAAAATTTTAATTTGATTCGCAATGGCATCAAAGTCCGAGAAACGAGTATCAAAATTTATCTTCAAAGCACTCAAAGTTTCGATTGCAAAATCGATAGGAAACTCAGTCTCAGTAGTGTGGCTGAATATTTCACATGTTTTAAAATGTGAAAAACATTTACTTCGTAGTTGTGATTGAAACAGTCTCAATTTCTTCCGGAATGATTTGATATTAGTGTATAAATCAGGAAGATGCTGGTTTTCTCCTTGGAATCCCAAATTCAGTTCGTTCACATGTTTTGTCAAATCAACATAGAATGCTAACTTCCACAGCCATGCGTTGTTTTGTAATTCAGTAATGCTTTTCATTCAAAAAAATTTCGATCACTGCTCGAAGTTCAAAAAAGCGCTGAAGGACTTTCCCACAACTAAGCCAGCGTACGGCAGTATGATAAGGTAAGTCAGTTTCTCCAATCTCTTCAATAAATTGTCGGAATTGTCGGTGATTTAGCCCAAAGATCTGATAAAATTAACAGTTGATATGACTGGTTTCAGAA
>JAHBCN010017413.1:0-18279 GCA_019359885.1 Listronotus oregonensis
TTTTTCTTGTTTAAGGTTTTACCTTTTTTTACTCATCGGGATATCTAATTATTTAAATTATTACTATGGCTTTTTTGTCCTTTCTAAAACCTAAAACAAAACAACATTGAAAATGAGGGATTTTATCTTCAAATTTTTTTTGAGAATACCCGTAAAAATTGAATAAAAATATGATATCCCAAAAAAAAATATCTAAATTTTTATTAAAAAAAAAGGGAAAAAAAAATATGGGGGTCAAAAAAATTCTTTTTTTACGGTTTTTCCCTTAAATACATCGTTGTTAAAAATTGACGCAAAAACTTTTTTTGTTAAAAATAGTTTTCCTTTGAATATTTAAAAAAAAAGGGGGGGTCCCCTTCCGTTTCCCTTATATATATATATATATATATATATATATATATATATATATATATATATATATATATATATATATATATATATATATATATATATATATATATATATATATATATATATATATATATTATATATATTATATATATATATATATATATATATATATATATATATATATATATATATATTATTTTAAAAATTTATATATATATATATATATATATATATATATATATATATATATATATAAGTGTGTATGAGCTTTTTATTCAATCGTAAATAAATGGAGCGTATTAAAAAAATCTTGGAATCCCTATTTTTTTTTTTGCGTTTTTTTTTTAAAAAACCTATTTATACGGATTTCATGAAACGGTGGCCCCCCCACTTTTTTTTTAAATGCAACCCCGTATATTTTTAATTTTTTTTTTTCAATCATTCTAGAAAATTTTTTATGTACAATGTGTCTTCAGTGTTTCGGAAAAAAAAGCATTTCAGGTATTCATCTATTCCTTTTGATGCTTCCCTTTTTGATTTTTTTCGTGCGAAAACCAAGAAAGCCTTCCTTGGCTGTGAAGGAAAATTGAATTAACCCCCGCTTTGTTGATTGATTGGAAAAGGGTGTCCCCGGTAAAAAAAAAAAAAAAAGGGTTAAAAGCCTTCTTCCTTCTCTCCCCTTTTCCAAATCCTTTTTAAATATCCCCCAAATCCCCTTTAAAAGGGCAAACAAAAAAAAAATCTAAAAACCCTAATATTTAAGAAACTTTGAAATGGGTATGGATTTTTTAAATGAAATTTGTAAAATTCAAAAAATTAAAATTGAATAATATAAATTGCTTTTAAATTGGAAAGTTATTTGAAATGAATAAAACTTTAAAAATTTTTTACAAAAATTTCGCAATAAAAATAGCAATACTTTTCCCGGTTTTTTTTCGAACTCGCCCCATTTAATTATTATAATTTTATTTTTTGGGCTTCTCCGCATTAATGTTTAAATTTTTCCTTCAAACAAAAAAAAAAATTAAATTTTAATTCGGAAAATTTAATTTTTAAAAAAAAAAAAATCCCCGTTTTTTAAATGGAAACCGTTATATTTTAAAAATATAAAATATATTAAATTTTTATAAAAAAAAAATTTTTCCCTTTAATCTGATATATGACGTTTTTATTGAAAAAAAGGTTTTGGCTTGCAGTGATTGTACATCATATTTGTTCAAAAAATGGATTTCCCAATATTTTTTTGTTTGCCCCTTGTTAATACCGCCCCAAAAAGTTATTTGGAATTGCCCGGAGACGAGACGGGGCAGTAAACCCCCGTCTCGTCTCAATTTCGGGTAAAAATTCGAGACAAAAGGGGAGAAAAGGGTCGAGGCAGGGACAAAAATTTTCTCGTCTCGTCTCGTTTTTTTCTTTAGTTGTTTTGGTTTTTTCAATTAAAATTTAAATTTTAATAACGTGCGTATAATTTTGGTAATTTCAATAAAAAAAAAGATCAATTTTTAAAAAAGCGGCCCCTCGACTTTTATTTTTAGGGACTTTCATTTTTTTAAATAATTTTTTTTCGCCAGGGCCAAGATGGGATAAAAAACATTTTTTAAATGGGAAAAACCCTATTTTTTCATTCATTATTAATTCCCAAAGTTTAATTCTAAAAAAATTTCATTCTCATTTTTTTTCCAATTTTTAACTTTTTTTCCTAATAATTAAATATAAAAAAATCCTAAAAATTTTATTCTTATCATACGTAACTTTCTGGGGTAAAAATTTAAAATAGGGATAAATTTCTAAAATAAATAAATATAATCCCCAAAAAAATTTAAAAAAATGGTAAGGGATGGGGTTCTATTTTAAATTTTTAAAAATATTTTTTTGCCCCAACCTTTATGAACTGCCCCGTCAATTAAATATCGTTAAAATTTTAAATCTTTTTAAAAAATCCCAATCTTCCTAACCATTATCTCCATCAAATTCGGGGGATTAAATTTTACCCTTGCCATCGTTGTCTCCCCCCGTCCTATATACCTAAAAAAAAAATTAAAAAAATAGATAATACAAACATTCAAAAAGTCAATAAACCAATCAAATTCGATTTTTTTAAATGATAGAAAATATGCCTTATGATCATCCGAAGGGGAAAATGGAACCGTCACAATAGGAAACTTCCAGTGGGTCATTTTAAATAATTTTTTTTACTTTAAAATCTTTAAATTACTGGGTTTCGTAAATGATGTTTTGAATTTTTTTTTAACCTTTTTCCAATAAGAAAATTAAATTACAATTTTGTTGTTAATTTGTGACCCCCATTTGAAAAAAATTTATTAAAATTCCTCCAATATTGGGGGAAAAAATTAAATAAGGCTATAAAAAAATATTTTTATTTTTTTATTTAATCAAACATATGAAAAAAAAAGGGCTTTTATTGAAAAAAATTTTTAAACTTATAAACTGAAAAAGTTTTAAATAGTATTCAAGAAATAAAGTATTATTAAAAAATGACTTTCATTTTAAAAAATTTAAAAAAATTTTGAAGTAGGCAAATCTTGAATAAAACAAATCTTGAAACCCAAAGATTGAATCATAAAACTACTTGAAGAAATTTAAAAAGTTTTAAGTAAAAAAAAATTAATTGAGTGTTTTTTTTGTAAGAAATTGGGTTTTTTCCCCCCAAAAGGGGGTTTTTCCCCAACAACTCCAAATTTTTAAGGGACTGAGCGCTAGTCATTAAAGTGGGCCCAGTCTTTAAAAAACTATTTTGGGAAAAAAGAATTCAATGCCCTTTTAAGTGGGGATCTTAATCAATGCCCGAAATAATGTAAAATTTCGTAAAAATTTGATCTTTTTTTTTTTGGAAAAAAAAATGGAAAATCACCCCCTAATTCCCTAAAATTAAAAATAATTTTGTCATAACAATTTTATTTTTTTTGTATTTGAATATGCAGTGTTTGACGGGTTTAAAAATGTTTAAAAAAAAGGGAAAAAGGAAAAGAATTTTTTTAATTTTTTTCCTTTTTTTAAAAAAATTAAAAAACCCTTTAAATGATGAAAAATTTTTTTGAAAAAATTTAAAAAATTGTGTTTTTTTTTTAAAAAAATTTTTTCGTTTTTTTTTTGTTTACGTATCTTTTTTTGAGATTTTTTAAAAAAAAGGCTATTTTTTAAAATTACAAAAATGTCTTTTTTTTAAGCCAATTTTTTAAAAATATCCTTTCAAAAAAATTTTTAAAAAAAAATGAACCCTTTTTTTTTTGGCCCAAAACCGCCAATTTTGGTGAAAAAATTTTTAAAAAAAAAAAATTAATTTTTTTTTTAAAAAAAAATTTTTAGTTTTAAAAAATGTATCGTTTTTGTTTATATTACGTTAAAATTTTTAATGTTGGCATTTGACGAATAAGAACCAACCTTCAACAGGCTATAATTCCGTATAGTATTGGGTCCATGGACATCATAACACCGTTCTTGGTATTTTTTATTTATATTTTTTGTAGAATGATATTTTCGATAAAATGCTTACTTTTTAGTTATTTGCGAAAAACCGTTTGAAAACGTGTTTGTTTTAATTGAAATATTGACATATTCAATTGCGAATAACTCGAAAGTAATGCCTTTCGATAAAAACTTT
Source organism: Listronotus oregonensis (assembly GCA_019359885.1). Classification (NCBI taxonomy): domain Eukaryota; kingdom Metazoa; phylum Arthropoda; class Insecta; order Coleoptera; family Curculionidae; genus Listronotus; species Listronotus oregonensis. The sequence goes on from JAHBCN010017413.1 coordinate 3,974, forward strand.
ATGAAACAAAAAGTTGCAAAATTATTTAATCTATCCCTTTTATATTTATTTCTGATAAAAATTCCACCCCGGAAGGGTCAATTCCCCCAGGAAAAAGCGGCAATTTTTGAGGGTAAACATTTTTTTAGAGGATATTATTATTAAGTTTAATAGTTTATTTTAAATTTTATAAAACAGCTGGGTTCAAGGTAATAATCCAAGGTGACTTCTTCTATACATAATTTTTTAGATCACCCGCATATGGAAAGTCCCACCAAAATGATCTGTCTTTCTGAGAATCTTATTTTTAGTTATAAATAATACCTATTAAATTTTCAAGTTGCCTAAATACATTTTTTTATGTTTTTGCAAAACGTTTTTTCACGCGCCGGGTTAAAACCCCCACAAATCGTCTGGCTTATTATTTTTTTTTAAATTTTTTAAACATTCAACTACAAATATAAAAATTATATTGCCTTAAATACATTTTTGAAAAAAAAATATTTTTAAAAATTTAGGGATTGATTAAGCCCCTACTTTCCAGCCCGGGGCTGCGAGTTCCGTGTTGGGGTTTAATAGGAGAGTATATGACAAGTTTTCAGCTTGCCTCAAATCTTTCCCAAAAAGCTGCCAGCTCTCAGGCTACTAAAATTGTATGATATTTTTTTTGTCATTCTAAATTTATTTTTGATAACCTTTCAAAAAAATTAGATTTTTAAAAAGGAAACCTATTTTAAATATCCGAAATTAAATAATTTTAAAACACATTGTTGGAAAAAAAAATAAAAAAAACTAAGTAATGGGAACTTACCCAAGTCACTATTAGGAGAAGTTTCAATTGAGGCATCGTCACTAACAGTAGACTCAAGCTAGAGCTCGAGCTAAAATAAATTTTTGATCATGTAAAATCTACTACTTTTTGTTTAAAGCGCAATGATGACAAAGACTAAATCCACTAAAATCTATCTTTTAAGCAATAAATATATATGAAATTAATGTACTGACCTAGAAGAGGGTAGTGCAAAAACAGGGAAACATTTTCACGCGGTAAAGCATCTGGCCTTATCTGTTTCGTCCATTAGGTTGACAAAATATCCGTTCCATCAAAATGATCTGAACATATGTCAGGTTGCTTTGGAACATTGTTATTGTCTTGAAACCAAAAACTGAGAGCCACCGTTTTATTTAAAATTTTGTCGGAAACCTAAGTAAATAAAACTGTTAATTTAAGCGTATAGAAACATATTATTTTAGTAAGCATAAACATTCATATCCTTAACCAACAATTATTTAGGATATTGTATTAATTGAAAATAAAACCTTTTTCAACATTCTTAATAATAAATAAAAACATACACAAAATTAAATTCGTATAACCACGCCACTGGCCCCCTGGCCTTCGGTTGACATAACCTATAACTTACCTTGAAAAACACTTCTGGGTTTTTATAATCCTTTTTCTTCAAATAAAAACACGTCGATCCATAATTAAATGTTTTTACACACAAAATCAAGTTTTGGTTAGTTTAACAGCACAAAACCGTAAACACACTTATTCCAAACACAAGCGAAAACTGACAATGCAGCACACGGCAAAAATGAATGAAATGACGTGAACGCGCATTACGCGATAATGGGGGGTTGTCGATGTTTAAATTAAAAATTTTGACTTTATTTTTATTTTTTATAAAAAATATTTTTAAAAAGTAGTAAAAACTATGATATTAAAGGTTGTTTGTTTTGAAGTTCGTTTATACTTATTTTAATTAGAAATTTTAAGGTAAACAAGAAAATTTTTGTAATTGCATAAGGAGAATTACCAAGTGAGTCCAAGTGGCCTTAAATAATCAGCCACTTCGTGAATTTGGCAACTCTATACCAATGTATGATTTCAATCAAATGTAAATAATGGAGTCTATCTTTTTTTAATGTTTTTGATACCTACAAACTAATTGCAAAATCTGCTGAAAGCAATATGTATTTTAAGGAGGATGCATTGTTTTCAGTTTAAATTAAAACTTTTAAAACATAATAGCGGCAAAAAGTAACAGAAAAACATTCAAAACAACCCTCTGCATAGGCATCAAAAAGTGCCGCCGCGCCGCTGTATACTTTGCCGACACACCGTTTAATTGGGATGCGGCAATAGTTCTTGCATGTTTTTACTATTTAAAGATCTATAGAGCGGTTGCCTTTTTAAAATGTTTTGACATTTTTTCCTTGGTTCATTCTTGTGTTTGAAGCTTGTAAGAAGTAAGAAGATGAATTAATATTTTTAAAAATGGAACACCCTGTATAAATGCTTATATTTTTTATAACACGCCTTGTAAAGAAAAGTTGGCGTGATTGAGCTTTATAAAATTGTGTAGTTGTCTCGAAAAATTGGTGATTTCAGACTTTACCGACACCCACAATATGCAACTAAAAATAAAATATTGAAGCTAATAATTTGTTTTTTTATTTAAAATAAAAATATAGAACATATAAGTGACATAAAAATGTCCACAAAATAGAAAAAAAATCTAAAAATAATGAAACATAAGTCATAAACTCTATTACAAAACAAATGGTAAAATGTTTTCTAGAAATTTTTCTTATAATTATACAGGGTGTTTGAGCAATAGTTTTAAAATCTTTAACAGCAGTTGGATCTTGCAAAAAAAGTCTCTATAAACATAAGTTCGGATATGCATCGTTTCGGAATTGGAAATACTAAGGTCTAAAGTTAAAGAAAGCTTTTTATTGTACATAATTTTTTAAAACAATTATTTTGATAAAACAACTTAAAATCAACTTTTTCGTTATTTAAGTTTTTTTTCGAGAGACAAATTAAAACTTTTACTTTTCAAAAGGGTATAAAAAATAATCGGTTTTAATTTTTTTCTTGAAACAAAGCAAAATTTAAAAAAAAATCAGGAGACAAAATAGTTGTATTTTAAGTTGTTTTATCTGGGGTAATACCACGAGTGCTTAAAAATTACCGAACATTTTTTACGATAGCGTGTTTTCTTATAATTTCACGAGTCTGAGGGACGAGTGAAATTTTAAAAGAATACACGCATGAGTAAAAGATATCTGTTAATTTTAAAGCACGAGCGGTATTAGGGAATATTTCACGAATCAAAAACGTAGATAAAGTTTATTAACTTAAAATTAAATATTAATTTAACAAACCGTCATTATTATTTAAAAATTTCGTATTGTCAATTTGACAGTAAGTGGAAAAATCACGTTGTCTAGACGACGTGGAATTTCCGCTGTAATTTTTCCATAATACCACTTCCTTATGGGAAAATATGTACATGAGTAAAATATTCAAAATAATTAAAAAAGTATAAAACCACAGGGTGATATACTTTTTAAACACCCTCTATTTCTGAAACGATGCATTTCTTGACCTATGTTTATAGAAACTTATTTTTGCAAGATCCAACTGCTGTAGAAGTTTGTAACACTAAATCTTAAAAAACCTGTATAATTCTTAAGAACTAGAAATATATTGTTAGTTTTAGTCATTAAAATCTTTCGAGATGTCTCGTCTCGTCTCGTCTCGGCCTTGTCTCGAAGGATTTTATCTCGTCTCGTCTCGTCTCGTCTCGTCTCGAAATTCGAGACAAAATGCTCTCAAGACGAGACAAAATGGCTTCGAGACGAGACGTCTCGTATCTCGTGTCTCGCGGCAACCCTAGATTTCGGTGGGGTAGGACAAAAGAAGACGCGAATATATTAAAAGGCTGGCCATCGCACTATTAAAATAATAAATATGATTGCAAAAAAGAATAAACATTAAACAAACAACGAAATTAATAATTTCGGTTTTTTCAAATCCTTTTTATATTTAATTTGTTTTATAGCCTATTGTAGATAATAATTTGCAGACCTTAACTGTATTTTTTATTAAAACCGATTCAACTCCTTTTCCGTTTAAAAAGGAAGAACACCGAAAGCAAAGTTATTAAGAAAACCGTATTCAAAAAATGGAAAGGACGTCTACATTTACGAAAAAATCGAGCCCATATGAAATACCCAAACATGTTATTTTATCAATAACATAAATATTTATAAAAGTATCTAAAAATAAAAAAGAAAAAGCTCGATGTTGTTCCCTGTGGACTTGCTACAGGCTCACTGACGATGCCCCTAGGATACAGAAAACACATCTGGGGGAAATGACGGATCACACAAAGAAAAGTTTTTTTTTCTTTTGTTTTAAAGTAGTAAAAGATACTTAAATCGAATATAAAGTTTTGTAAGGCCTTAATTTTTTTATTTAATATTTCTGTCAAGGCATACTACTTTATTCTTTCTATTTGATATACAGATACCAGTGGTGGCGCGTAGTTTGTAGAACAAGGAACGCCCAACAATCCAAAGGGAAAAAATAACATACATCATACATACGATTTAGTTAGGTTTATATGGTATTATTATAATTTAAGGCAAAGACAGGTTATAATCAAAATTGTAACGTACCCAGTCTATTTTTTGACAAGAAAGTCCATTTTTCTATTTTTTAGCAAAAATTTTTTTAATCACTTTTTCATTAAAGTTTAAAATGTCAGTAATTTTTGACATTATGCGACGAATTTATATATATATATATATATATATATATATATATATATATATATATATATATATATATATATATATATATATATATATATATAAGTATGTCCACGGAAAAGGTGTTGAAGAGAAAAAACTTTTTATTTTTGATTTTATCGAAAAAAGCTACTCTTGATAAAAAATTTTGCTACTTCTAAGAGTAAGATTGGAATAGAAACATTTGACATATTTTATACGCGGTGTTCAGAAAATTGAAAAAACTTAAAATGGTACAAGAGCAAAGTGCATTTATTTGTGAAGATATGGAAATAAGTTACTGGGAAAAGTTGTTCAAAATTAAAAGGTAGTCTCTAATACCAATTTTCACAAAAATCGGCCTACTTTTATTTATTTGTGATTAAATTTATTTTAATACCAATTTAAATTTTTAATATTAATTTTATCAGATTTTTTGCTGTTAAGTAAGCTGACGTTTCTGCGGCTAATAAATAATAAAAGCGAAATGTCAATACAGCTTGTCACTATCAACGCCTACTAGTACAATAAAGAGTTGTTAATTTGGAATTAGATAATATTAAAATAATTTTTATCACAAATTAATAAAAGTAGGCCGATTTATTTTAAAAATGATATTAGGAACTATCTTTTACTTTTGAACAACTTTTTCTAGTAACTTATTTCCATATATTCTCAAATAAATGCACTTGACTCTTGAACCATTTAAAGTTTTTTCAATTTTCTGAATACCGCGTATAAAATTTGTTAAATGTTTTTATCCCAATCTTACTCTAAGAAGTAGCAAAATTTTTTAAGAGTAGCGTTTTTTGATAAAATAAAAAATAAAGAAGTTTTTTACTATTCAACACCTTTTCCGTGGACGTACTGGTGTGTCCACGGAAAAGGTGTTGAATAGGAAAAACTTCTTTATTTTTAATTTTATCGAAAAAAGTTACTTGTAATAAAAATGTTTGCTGCTTCTTAGAGTAAGATTGGGATAGAAACATTAAACATATTTTATACGCGGTGTTCAGAAAATTGAAAAAACTTAAAATGGTACTAGAGTAAAGTGCATTTATTTGCAAAGATATGGAAATAAGTTACTAGAAAAAGTTGTTCAAACGTAAAAGGTAGTCTCTAATACCAATTTTCGAAAAAATCGGCCCACTTTTATTTATTTGTGATTAAAATTTTATTATCAATTAACTAATTTAAAATTTTTGTACTAGTAGGCGTTGATAGTGACAAGCTTTATTGATACTTTAGCTAGCTTTAAATGGTTACTTAACAGCAAAAAATTTGATAATAAATTGATATTAAAAATTTAAATCGATATTAAAATAAATTTAATCACAAAAAATAAAAGTAGGCCGATTTTTTCAAATATTGGTATTAGAGACTATCTTTTAATTTTGAACAAGTTTTCGTAGTAACTTATTTCCATATCTTCTCAAATAAATGCACTTTACTCTTTTCTGAACACCGCGTATAAAATATGTTAAATGTTTCCATCCCAATCTTACTTTTAGAAGTAGCAAAATGTTTTATCAAGAGTAGCTTTTTTCGATAAAATCAAAAATAAAAAGTTTTCTTTCAACACCTTTTCCGTGGACATACTATATATACACTCATCAAAATTGTCTAGGGAACAAGAATCAAATTTTCTTATAACTTTTTGGGTAGATTATATACTTTGAATATTTCTCTGACTTGTCTGAAGCCTTTCTTGTTGAAGACTACCATCAAAAAAATAGAATTTATAAGAAAATTCAGCAAAAAAAAACGAGAAATGAAAATAAATCACTTTAAAAAGTATCACAAATTCCATTCTTGTTCCCTAGATAATTTTGATGTGTGTATATATATATATATATATATATATATATATATATATATATATATATATATATATATATATATATATATATATATATATATATATATATATATATATATATATGTATGTATGTATATATATATATATATATATATATATATATATATATATATATATATATATATAGAAAGAGAAAGAGAGAGAGCGAGAGAGTAGAGTTCAGGGATAGATGAATGTGGATTAATTCAATACGGGGTTATATCCGTTTGTCATTTGTATCCATAAATTTTGCAGACATTTCGCCAACATTGTACTTGACATTTACAATGATATTTAGCTAGTGTCACGATTGACTGTTAATCGTCATGCAATTCATATTGCATTACCCCCTCCCCCAGGAATTAAAATTATCTACGCCACTATTTACCTGTCTCAGGAGCTAGAAAGTTATATTGTTAGTGCATTATTACCAATTTTAAACCGGTATTGTCAGATATCCATAACAGATCAATAATTGTACTAACTGGTTTTTGTTGTTGTCCAACAAAAGCGTCTGAAGTCGGATACGTCTTTGGTATGGTATTTACTATTTGTAAAATTAAATTTTAAACCAATTTTTAAATTAAAACTGAATGATATTTATACTTTTTAATGTATTTTTTTAAGGTCGCTCTAATTTTTAGTTAACAAAATGTATTGTAAATATAGCTGTTTAAAAAAATTAATATGTACAATGTCACACACGTAGAGGTCACTGCGGCAGCTAATCTGCAAGCTTTATGCAAAAAGTTTTATGAATAAATTATAACTAATTTATTACAGCATCTGAAAGCAAATTAATATGCTTTGTAGCAAGTTTTAATTGCGAAATTCATAAACGAATAACTGTTGGGAACGAGTTCATATTCCAATTAGACTCATCATAATATTGAATAAGTCATTAGCCAAATTTATAATAGATTTATAAATTTTTTATTACCTAAAATTAATTAACACAACAATATTGTAAATTCACCAGCATAGCAAATATTTTTTAAATAAAAAAACATTTTTAGCTTTAAATATAACTGAAACCCATAACTCTCCTTTTTCTACGTGGACTCCCTGTTATACAATCTGACAAAATAGGTAGATTTACCTAAACAATTTTGTATCAAAAATGGTAAATTCAAAATTTTGCATTCTACCTTTATTTTCTTTGTATTATAAAAAAATCTAGTTGAGATTGTATATCAACACAACTACATATAAGGGCATTTCTCTGTAAACTGGGCAACTTTAAGCGTATTTTTGTCCCGACAAACAGACCCCTAGTTTTTTTAGTTTTTTTTTTTAAGGGTTAAGCTATGAAATATATTAACATATTAAATCTTATTCGTTATTACATGTAAATAAATAAGATATATAACCTTATAAATACCAAATAACAATATTCTAAAATTAAATAAATAACTTAATCTATATTTAAACATTATAAAGTTCATCAAGTCCTAGGTCTTCCTGGATTGTTCCTAGGACCGATGCTGCATTACCCCGTTGCACAGCTAAACCAATTCTTTGGATGATGAAACTTCGAGATTTTTTGCATTGTATTTTTGCAAATTTCATTAATAAAACCCTTAGCCTCATCACCCAAAGGACCAAAAGTTTCAACAGCAAAAGGAATGAAGATACAGCGTTCTTCGAGCTCTTTATATTTCAGATGTTTTTTATTCTCGGCAATACGAGCAGCCGCACCTACAAAATTAGAAGTTTTGTCCAGACAGGATTTTGCAAGTGTTTTTTTTTATCTTTATGACAGCTCACGAAGGATTATTATATTTGTATATTATATCCTACGGATTATATATACATATATAGACCTAAGTACCAAAGTACCGTGAGTGCCGGGTTTTCCGGTGTTTAACCCATTTCTTCCCAGTTGTTCCGTCAACGTTGTCCAAGCACTGAAACATGCAAATATTGCATTTCACAGCACCTTTTAGACACCACGGACGTTATTTTTAAATAACTACTACCTAAAAGTGTCTCTCCGGCACTGGGAATCGAACCCGGATCGACGGGCCCGCGGTCCGAAACTCTGACCACTACGCTACCGGAGAAACAGTGTATGGCTGCAAGTAGCGTCCCAAAGTAATTGTTTTCCATATTTCCAGGGAATTAAGGTCATTCCATCTACCCGTTTTCCATCGCTTCTGCAAACTCCAAGAGGCTCTAATACAGAAGGATTTTCAGCTAAAATCAGAGCTCTTTTGATAATGTCATTTATCTGACTGTGTCTAGAAGAACGCCCTGCGCTTTTTTGCAGCTTAACCCATGTAGGCCATAAATATCAGCATTTTCGCCGCAAACGCAGGTGTGCTCTCCACACACAGGCAGACCAAGTCTGAGAGCGATGGAAAGATGGAATGTTTTGTTGTCTAACAAATTTCCCAAGGACGAAGATGGAAGTGCCTTAATCCAAGCATTACTTTCAGGGGCCTGAAGAGCAAGTAGACGTGCCTTATCTTCACTTGTCTGGCACATGTTTGTAATATATTTGTGACGAGCTTGGCAAATTAAAAAGTCAAAATCTTTCTGTTTTTGGTAATTCTTTTGGTTCATTTTGAAGATTGCAAACAGATAACCATCTTACAAAACAATTGCTGAAATCATTATCTACTGTGGCAAGAATATAGGAAGGTAAAATTTTGGAAAGTAAACCTGACACGTCATTGATTGAATAAAAAGGCAGAAATAGACAGGGTGGATGTATCTCTTATTCCAAGACCTCCAAATTTTACTGGAAGATGCTTTGTAACCAAGAATTTAATTTAATATCACATTGTTATGTCTTGAACCAAACTTTGTAATACATTATCAAATTACAAAGTAATTCTGGAGATTTCAACAAGGTGAGCATCTTAACAAATAAGACATTCGAGGTATGAAAGATATTTTAGTAAATAATAGGAAATATGTGAGTCTATAAATTTTAATTTGGTGCTAAGTTTTAAAATTCTGTCTTTTTTTTATTTGAGTATTCAATTTAATTTGACGAAAAAGCCCTTCCTAATAAATTAAAATTTGAAATGGGAATTACTGACAGATTAGGAACAACACTTAAAAAATTTGATAGTATATTGGAATGATCTTTAGATAAAACAGTTAATTCACACTTATCAAAATTTAAATTTAAACCCAAATCTTTACTTCCTTTGATTATTTTATGAAAATTATCTAAAACCGATTTTGGGTTTTTCCCGCAAGTGTACCGTCATCTAGATACAAAGATTTATTTCTGTATTTAATGATAAAATAAGTGGATGAATTGCTAAACTAAAAAGAGCAGGTCCAAGAGGATCTCCTTGTTGGACACCTCACACAACTACTGTTTTTTGTTGATTTAACACTTTGGAACACCTGCATGTCGATTCGACTTCAAATAGGAAATGCGGCTTTTTACCAAGATAAAAGATTGTTGCAGTAGAATATAATTGGCTTGATAAAGGTTTAATTAACTTATAAGGGTATTTGTTCATGCAACTATTGTTGCTTGACATATTATATGTATTTATTTATTACACAGCCCAACAGTCATTTTGATGCCGGGGAAGTAAGAACTGAATTTATATATTTTTGATGCGCTGATTTCAGAAATATCTTCCTTTTTGTCGTAGCAGCTCTAGTTTTTAAGATAGTCTCTTATAGAATGGGACATTTTTTAAATTCTATAGATATGAAGATATTACTATTACTATTAGTTTTACCAACAACAAAAAACAAAAAGTATTAATTAGGCTATTTATTCATATTATATTAATAAATATATATACACATGCAAAAAAAAAAAGGAAAAAGCACCTAATAACACAAAAAATACAACTTCTTACTCATCACCAAAGAATTTTCTTTTATACGCCTTTCTAGCATGTGAGCCTTCGAACAATCTCGCTGGAGGCTCCAACAATAGTCGGCATCTATGAAATCCATCTTCCTTGTAACGAGTTTCCATGGTTTTAATATCCTGATGGAATCTTTCTCCCTGTTCTTCACTGCAGTCCCTAAGTTTTCTGGAAACCGATCTAAGTGACTGTGGAGTAATAAAGTTTAATGCTCATGTTACAGCCAAGACAATTAAATTTTGAAAGCATATTTTCTACTGGTTCTATGTAATTCTCTGCCTTATGATTTCCAAAAAAATTTTGTATTACTTCAACAAACGAACACCAAGCATTCATTTCAACTTCGTTCATCGATTTTGTGAATTCTGGATCTTTAACAAGCTGTCTTATCGGAGGATCATCAAATATTCCAGCTTTCAGTTTTTCTGTGCTTATTCCAGGAAATGCATGTGACAAGTATCCAAAACCTTGTCCATCTTGATCTAAAGCTTTAACGAATCGCTTCATAAGGCCCAGCTTGATATGCAAAGGTGGCAATATTATTTTGTCTCTTGCAACTAAAGGTTCGTTGATTACGTTTTGTTTTCCTTGAATTATGACTTTTTCTCAAAGGCCAATCTTTTTTATCCCAATGCTGATTTTTGCCTGCTGTCCCAAACATAAAAAACAAGGATATTTGGTATATCCGCTGTGCTGTCCAAGGAGAAAGTTTACCATTTTTAAATCCACACAAATCACCCACTGATATTCTTCATATTTAATTTTTGCAGGACTATGATATTGTTTGTTTTCCTCTTTAAAGTAGTAGAATGACCAATGGGTATTGATCCAAATTTATTACCGTTGTGTAAAAGGACACATTTCAAACTACGCTTTGAACTGTCGATAAAAAGGCGCCATTCATCTGGTGTGTATTTTGATAAACCCATTTTTCCAGTAGGCCTCTTATATCGTTACAGAAAACCAAGTTATTTTCTTGAGAGAAAAAGGGCAGCAAGTCTCTATCTCTTTTATGGTAAAAGGTAATGTTAGTACCTGGATCTAGTAGATTATTTTCTTTTAATCTAGAGGCAAGTAATTCAGAAGCCTCCTTGGATAAATTTAGGTCTCTAATAAGATCACTTAGTTCTTGTTGATTGAAACGTTGGGGACTTCCGACATCTGCTCGAAAATCACTGTCGTTATCGGATTGCAAATGCTGAATTTCATCAGACGTTGAAGTTTCTGTGTCATCTTCAGGATGTGGTACTGGCCTTCTTGCTGAATCTAAGTCGGGATATGTCCATTTTTGTTTATTCTTACGATTAATGCCTTTAATATTGATACTACAAAAATAACAATCATCGTAATAGTTTTTTGCTTCTCTCCAAATCATTGGTACTTCAAACTTTAGGCAGTTCCTCTTTCCCATTGACCATTGCCGCAAATGTCAACGCATGTTTTACATACTAAATGTGGAGCCCAAGATTTATCCTGGTCTCCCAAGTGGACGCCAAAATAGGCGAGATAAATTCTTTTACATTCGGAAAAGTTTTCTTTTTCTTTAAAAGTATATTACCACATATATAACAAAAACGTCAGGTTGATTTAAGCAACCACGTCTACTTTAGATCCATTAGTTAAATTATTTTGTTTCGACACAACACTGACCACAATGAACTACAAACTGATATCACAATTTCCAATACTAAAAAAACTAACAGTAAAATGAACCGGGGTTGTTAAAAACCAAGGTAGCGAAATTCATCGGGAGGGTTCGGCAGGTATCCGAAAGGGTTTTACGATCATGAGGATTTCCAAATACCTAATAAGGTAATTTAATTTAAATTTGCCGGCCGCAAATTTGGTTTTAGCAGTAAAATATTTTGTCATTATTTTTAGTTTTTTTTATACTTATAATCGATTACCAAAAAACTAGAGTGCTACAAAAAATTGAAAACATTTTTGAAATGCCGTCAAACTTATTTAAAATCAGTTGTAAATTCTTCGGACCAATTTTTTTTTTTTTTATTTTGTTGGGCTGTGTTATTGTTACACGGGGAACTAAAAATGTTTTTTGTTGTTTTAACCAAAATTTTGAAAATTTTGAAAAAACTCAGACAAAAGGGAATAGACTAAAAATTGCAGCAGCTTCGAATTAAAAACGGCCTTTACTCATCGGCCAACCAAACACTATTTTTTATTAAAAATAAGATGTTAATAAATGTATCACGAATGAGCTGCCCAAAATGTTATGATCAAAGATATAAATATTTTAAAAATATAAAAAAGTTTTACCCTAGATACCTCGTGTATAATGTCACTTCTTATTTTTTAATACCTGTGATAAATAATATACTTCTTTTTTTCTTTTTTTTTTTTGGAAATTGGGATTTAAACAAACTATAAAAATTTTAGAACATGGATTTGAAAGATAAAGTTAAAAATTTTGTGTAGTATTGTGAGAAAAATTCTTAGAATTATTATATCAGTTTTTTTGGGTATTAAAGATGATATTTCCAAAATATAGATAAAAGTAAGTGTTAAAATTATCTTTGATGTAATAATAGTTTACATGAGTCTGTGGACTTACCTTTACACTGAATATAATAGTGATAAGAATTTCCTCAAAAACAAATGCCATATCTCATAATTACAAGCAAAATATATAGATTTCATAATGAAAAATTCTTTACATTCATGAGAGGGTACTTTGATAGCATAACAATTAAATGCAATTTTACCACCTAATTTTTCTATATTTTCTTTGAAATTTAGTTTAACATCGACATAAATTTCTAAAAACTTAGTACATGGAGATATAGATATTATATATAAATCTAAGGTAACCGAAATACATACAATATGTTTTCCGAAACTGCAGTATATTAAATCGCAATTTCACGTGCCCTGGACTCCTTTAAAACAATATTTGCCTGAAGAATCAAAATAAAACTTGCCATTATTTTCCCATAATATGGCATGTGCTTGGAATATGCTCAGAATCTTTTGGATCGGCTGCCATTTTTGATTGTCTTTTACTAAGTGTTATGACGTACATTAAAATATATACAGAGTATCCGAAAAAAAACGTGTACAATTAAAACAAATAAATCACAAGCTAATGTCCTTAGAACTAAATTTCAAAAAAAAATTATTGCACAGTCAAAGCCAGCAATAAATTCTCTAAAACTTTCCTTATTTAAACAGCAAACAAATAGCAATATGTATGTAGGCCGAATTTGGAACACACTGTAGCAGTGGAAATTTGTGATCTTAAAACTAGACAGTGCTGCTTACAAATATAGTGAAAAATAAATGGTTAAATGTATTGCCTTAAAATGTTTGCGTTTGCCCAACATTTTTGCTTTTGTTGATGTACCTTAACTACATATAATAAACCAAACCCTATTGACTTACCATATCAAACTGCTTAATTCGGTGGTTAAAAATCGACATAGTACGCAAAAAATCTTTATACAGGGTGGCCAGCCATATTTTGACCCTTTTTAATCGAGAATAACTTTGGAACAAATAAAGGTATCAAGATGCGGTTTTTGCAGATGCACTTATATTTCTTTAAAGTTTATTCTCGTACCTTCACGATTTTATTGTGACATTCCATTAGCTCAAAAACAAAATGGCCGATTTTCCATTATAGGACAACTATGTTTTTTTTAAATGGAACACCCTGTATATGTTTCTATATTTTCAAAATTTAATCTTTCCCCTTTAAAAAAATGTAACACAAGCTATGGTTATCTCAAAAAACAACGTATTTATTGACCTTCGAAAAATTGACTGCATGTCGACCAACAATATTATTTAACAATTAAAATTTGCTTCATATGTTACAAAAAAAAAAAAAAAAAAGGGTCCTAAAAGTTTAGGTTATTCACAAAATAATAGTTACAATAAGGTTACATTACTTTTTAAAAAACTACTGTAAATGTTTTAAAATGCCTTCCGCCGACTTCGACGCACTTATTTAAATTCGAAAAAAAATTATTAAAACTATTGACTAAAAATTCTTCATGAATATCTTCTTTTAGTTTCGGATA